>JARQZK010000764.1:347500-552500 GCA_030704885.1 Cynegetis impunctata
GGTGTACATCCATCGCAGTATTGATGGGTTACAGCCCACGTTTTTCCTGCGATGTTTCTGCACACCATCAGTGATGATTTTGCCTTGTTAACGATCTTTTCTACGTGCATGTTCCAGAGTAGTTTTGAGTCTAGGGTGAGCCTAGATACTTCACAACTTGCTGCCATTCTAAGTCTGCTCCGTCGAGACGAATAGTCCTTAAGTGCTGAAGCTTTTGTTCTTCTAGTGAAGGGTACACTGTGGTTTTTGATGCGTTAATTTCTCAATCCCACCGAGAGGCACCACCTTCTGGTAGTCCTCTAGCTCCCTTTCTATGAGGTCGCAGAGGGTTCCTTCGAATTTACCTTTTGGCCATGATGACTATGTCGTCAGCATAGCCGAGGCAAGTGACTCCGTTCCCGGTCAGTTTTTTCGAGTAATTCGTCCACTACAAGACTCCACATCAGAGGTGATAGTACCCCTCCTTGTGGGCATCCCCTGTTTATACTGATCCGAAAGTGTTCTCGCCCACCTTCGTTTCGGCCGTTCTTGTAGCCAGCATTTGGCACATCCATCTGGATGTGGTTCTATCCAATCCCTTGTTTCATTAGGGCCCTTTTTATTGCTTCGTGAGAGGTGTTGTGTCGAATGCCCCCTCTATGTCTAGGAAGGCGCAAAATGGCCATTTCTTTATACTCAAGTGATTTCTGGATGTTTTCGGTGAGCACATAAAGAGCGGTTTCCGTTGATCTGCCCGCCCTGTATGCATGCTGCCGGGGTGCAATGGCACCCCTCTCCAGTATCTTGGTTCTAATGTAGTTATCTACCATCTTCTCCAGTGTCTTCAGTAGGAAGGATGTGAGACAGATTGGTCTGAATGACTTCGGGAGGGTGGGGTCCTTCCTTCCTGCTTTGGGAATGAGTTACCCGTGCTCTCCTCCAGGTACTCGGTAATGTACCCGAGCGCCAGAGACTAAATCTGGCTGCTTTAATAATGAACGGCAGTAATTCCGTCTGCCCTTTTTGCAAAAGAGCCGGAAATATGCCGTCAATTCCGGTGACTTGAATGGTTGGAAGGAGTTAATTGCCCATTTCAGCCTCTGGGGAGTGCATATGGTTTTTGCTAACTTCCCAGTCTTCTCGTTTGGCCCTGCCTGGTTCTTCCCGTGATCTTCCGGGTTCACATGGTATGCTACCTGGAAAGTGCGTCTCCAGTAAGATTAGAGCTCGTTGCTCTTCATTCTCTGTGTAGCTACCATTTGTTCTTTCTGAGCGACATTGGTCCTTGCTCTCTGCCTCTTGCCATGGTTTTGTGCAATCTGGCTGCTGCGGGGCTTGATGTGATTGTCTCACAGAAGCTCCTGAAGCTGTTTCTTTGGCTTTCCTTATTTCTTTTATTATATTCTGTCAGCCTTTCGGTGTATCCCTGCCAGTCTCCGTGCCGCTTCGCCTAGTTGAATAGCCGGCGGAATTCGGATCTATGATTTGACAGGTGGTTGTTCCACCAAATGGTGCTACTGTGTGATTTATTTTCTTTTATCGGGCAGCTGAATTCGTATGCATCCATGATTGCCCCATTAACTTCCTCTAGGGTCTGCTCAAATTCGATATGACTGTTGCTGTCGAACTTGATCTGTTCTAGGTTACATTTTAGATTGGTGGTGTATTTTTCCCAATTTGTGTTTCTAGGATTTCTAGTGAAGGATGTTTGTGTTACAAGCCCTTCCACGTTGAACATAATGATTCTATGGTCGGAGAGAGATGGTTCGTCTGAAACCCTCCATTTCCTTACCAATCTACTAATGCTCGGGCTGCCGAGCGTTAAATCTAATACTTCTTGTCTAGCCCTAGTTACAAAGGTGGGGACACATCCCACATTAAGTACGTTAAGGTTAGCCGCGAGTATAAATTCTAGCAGTTGCTCACCTCTTTGATTGGTGTCCGTGCTGCCCAGATAGTGTTTGTGCGCATTCGCAGCGCAGCCATGCAGGAGGGGTAGATGGCTCCTGCTGCAATAGTCGGATAGCCTCTGTACTTCCTCTGGTGGTGCTTGCCCATCTCCAGCAAAGTATCCTGAGGCTATTACTATGTCGAGGGGTGAGTGCCCTGTGCGGATCTTGGCCCGAACCGGCACTAGGTCCCTCGTCATAAATTCTGAAAGACAGATATAATTAATATCGTTTCTGATAAGATGCAAGCTCTGGGGTTGTCACATCTGACATCCCAGATTACCTTACCTTCTCTGTTCGGCAGTCCTCTGACCTGCCCCCTGTTGATCCAAGGTTCTTGGATCAACACTACTCCAAGTTTTCCCTGGAGAACACCTTGATAAGGCGGCTGTTGCCCCCTTAGCGTGATGAGTGTTCACCTGGGCAACTTTTGTTGGGGTAGCCATTACTGCTGGAGAGTTGGAGTGCTTGCCTCCTCATCGTCCTGCAGCATTTGTTCTTCTTCGCTGGGAGTCGCCGTGATTTCCTGGTCCATACTCCCAGTCGATTCGACTTCACTGGCTGTATTTTCTACAGCTTCAGGGGCTGGTTTCTTGTCCGCCTCTTCTTCCTCCTTTATTTTACTCGAGTCCTTGCGGAGGCCATGAACGGGGATTTTCCCGAACCTAAAGAAAATGGTGTGTCCCATTTTCTTGATGGCCTCGCAGGACTCATCATCGATCCCTATATTTAGAAGCTGGCCATTGCCCTCCTTCTTGCTCCCTAGCATTTTCCATCGCTGGGTGTGAAGCCCCATGTTCTGTTTACTTACCAGGGCTAGCACCTGCTCAGTTTCGACGTCCGAGCATCTGGGGAAGCAACCAGTGCTGGTGTGCGCCCTTGGGATATCCTCTCCCAGGCACACCATCAGCTCCGCTCCCCCCCAGGTGCTCAGACTGGGGCATTTGCCCTCAGCCAGTCTGCCGTCTCTTTGGTGACGCAGTCTACACGAGGCATGCTTGGACGAAAGTGACTTCCTCCCAACGAGAGTATACACCCTGCGCCCAGCGCCATCTCCTGAACGATGGCGTCTTCAAGCGCGGTTAGTTGCTCAGCACTCAGCGTCTCCCCTGGGTAATTTTTGGGGAGCACTGCACCTCATGTTGTGTTTGCTGCTTCGGCATAACTGGTGGTTTTCCCAGTTTGCCTAGCAGTGGCGGTACGACTTCCCGCTTCTGTCTTCCTCCTCTTACATCGGGACGTTGAGGGGGAGTTTTGGGTTTTGGGGCCCCTTTTCTCCGTCTGTTGTGGAGGTTGTTCTTGGGGCTTCTTCCTCTCGATGGAGTTCCTTCTCTCGCTTCCTCAGGTGACAAGCCCTGTTTGAGAAAGCGGAGGTACCATCTTACTCCTGCTTCGCTGAGGCCCCTTCTCAACGGATCATCGGTACCACCAGGCTTGCCTGGGGGTGGCAGATCTTGTTCCTCCGGTTGTTTTTGGAGGGTTTCTTCGAGGAAGCACCTTTACCGGATGCTTGCTCCGAAGGTTTTCCTTCTCTTACATGTTTTTCCCCTCTCTGCTTCCCGAGGTGAGCTCGGAGTGCGAGAGGTGCCAGGGCGCCCTTGAGCGTCCTTGGTTGAGGTCAATTCCCGCGATTTTGTTTTTTTCTTTGAATCTTCCATCTTGTTCCCACGAAAAGCAAGGGAATTAAATAGTCGACCACGCCGGAGCCCCGCACGGCGTGGCAAGGCTATTACTCGAGGAGGTCGCCCAGTATCCTCGAGGCTCCGTTAACGACGGTGCTCTCCCACCGCCATGCATCCATAGGCACGGTTCGCATAACACCTTAGATTGGAGGGTCGGTCAGCGCCACCTTATTGATTATTCGGTGGTAACCTGCAGCGTGTCTGTGGATAGCACAGCCAGAACTGCAGGTCGTTCGGCTATCCGCCACCTGCCGACGCTCCCAGTAGCCACCCAGACCCTGGGTTCATCACACTGTACAAAAATAATAAACAAATTCACAAGAACTTCATTTGAATAAATTATTTCCATCGTTTCTGAAGGTATTTCTAACTTCTGAAGTGATGAAGGTGTCGATATTATTAGTAGATTGTCACAACGTTACTGTCAAATAGTAATCAGGACATGCTTAGCAAATACCAAGGGGATACCATGTTCAAGGAACATTATCACAAATAAGTGCTCATAAGTCCGAAACTTTACTAGTTAGGTATAGGTATAATATACATAGATAAAACGGAAATTCTAGCAGCTTTTCGAATTTTCAATAATATACTGGGTATTCCATTTGAAATAAACAACTTACAGTCACTTTTTCAAGCTAACAAAATAACTGTATTTTTTGACCACCCTGTATTGAAATAACGGAGATTAGGCTAAAGTGTAGGAAGCCACCAAGTATCAGCAAACTTAAACCGAAATTTCGATATAATTGTATTTCTTAGCTCAAAGATATCAGAGTTTTTAAAGGTCTCGATTTCCAACGAAAAAAAAAGAAAATAATTTTTATTTCGAAAACGGTAACAGATAGGTATAGGGAAATATTATAAAAAGTTGTTTGGAAATTGTTGAAGGTTTTAAAAATAATATAATATACAGGTAGTTCCATTTGGAAAATCAAACTTTATAATAGAAGTGGCAACACCGCATTACCGAAAATATTCTAGTTGGGTAGAGAATGTTCAACTTTGTCCTCCATTGAATTTTCAGAGTGATCCGTTGTATGGTTCACCAGAAACGTCTAATGAGCCATCCACCGTGAATCACCCTGTATATATGTATATATATATATATATATATATATATATATATATATATATATATATATATATATATATATATATATATAATAATGTCCCACCGGGAAAGAACGCGTTTTGTATATGGAAAACTGCACATACAGTATACTAATGTCGATAGGGGCAACTCGACTAAAATATTGTCAAGATGCTGGCACTTTCGGTTATACCAGAAGTAGATACTAAATTGCTTATTTCAAATAGGACACCCTACGTATTAATACATTGTTAAAATTTACGCAAAATTCTAAGCAGATTTTATGTATTGTCCTATACCTAAGTCTAAGCGTTTTGGACATATTTAGGTTTTTATGTCAAAAATGACGGTTGCAAGCCCTGATATAATTATCAATTGTTGCTATAAGGAAGCCCTTATTACTAACTTCAGTTTGGACTCCTTGTTGAGAAAGACCTACTCTAATAGATTCTTCCAGATCTTGCAGTGCTCGATTTTTCTGTTTGGGGTGTGATTAAAGATCGAGTGTATAATACTTCCATAACAACCGTAGAAGATTACATGCTGCGGGTAAGGAATGTTTATTTAAAGAGACGACTGACGCTCCATAATTATAATATTTGATCAAAGCAAAACTTTAATATTGAGCAGGTTAAAACATCAGCATTACAATAAACTTTGTTCTAAGAGGAACTGCCTTTATAATGAGTTGCCTGATGTAGTGCAGAATTCACCAAGTGTACATTTATTCAGAAAAAGACTGTTTGTTTATTTACGCAATCAAAATTGATATTTTCTGTTAATTAGACATAAGTAGCTAAGTGCTAAATAAAAACTATTTTCATTTCATTTCATTTCAGAAATTTAAGGCCGGAGTCTATAAGAAGAGCGATCCATGAACAAGTGTTACTCAGATGTTAAAAATGTCTGGAAGTTCAAGGACGTCAGTTTGAACATTTACTGAAAAAATAATAAGTTTAATAGTGTCTTAGGGCCATTTTCGCAATATGCGGCAACTAGGACGTCTTGATCAATAGTCATGGTTTTTCTCGTTCGACCGGACTTTCCTCAGTCCAAAGTTTTTGACCTTTTTTAAAAGTTGCTTTACAGCCTTATTCAATTGCTTTTGTTTTTGCGGATATCGGATGGCAAATTTTTCACATATACTCGATAAAGCTTTATCACATTGTTCATAAATAATAAATAGCAAATAATCTTCGTACGTATAATTAAAGCGCCCCGGCATGATTATTAATAATTTTAAAATGTAGAGATCAAAAATTCATTTAGAGTTTGATTGTTTCATGATGCCATCGTCATAGCTAACTAAGAGTAACTTGTTCGTGGCATAATCGTATAATATAAAAATATTAAATTGTCAATATTTCGAAAACTAAAGATTTTAAGTATAGATAACCTCGTACAAAATTACCTTAATGATGAAAAACATACATGTCGACCATGGTCAATTTCATACATTACATAAAGTGAACAAGGAAAATTCTTTAATAATTTAAAAAATTATCAAACAGCTTTCCAAGGAAGTTGGTTATACGTATTCAGCAACGCAAAATCGGCATTCACAATCGAACGGTGAATTATTATAAAAATTGTCAAGTCACCCCGACTCAAAATCTGCATACAGCTGTTTCGATCTTATTAGATCTCATCAGTGCAGCTTATTTGACTCGGAGTGAATTAACAAATTTCTAATTATTCCCCAATACAAATCGTGGTCAGTAACACTGTCTGGATAACAATCCAGAGCGCCATTCCACCAAAACTATTGGGAAACAACAATTCACCGCTCAGACTAAAATGCAGAAATTCGTCGCTTAAACACGTTCCTCCTGATATCAAGATATCTACTCTACAACAGTGGTGTATATGATTCCAAGGCACAGTAACATAGTGATTTAAAACCTTTAAATACTCACGAGAGCGCGCTTCGAATATTCTAAGCGTAATACTCAAAATACAACAATTAAATCATGTTTAAGCGATAACAAATCTAAGGCCACCTGGAATATCATCAATAATTTAACAAACTTAGGATAGGATAAAAAACTATTAGCAGATAACTTCAATGATTACTATATTCATGCAGCAAAAAATTTAATAGGAAATATTGATAATACAAAAAATCCCAATAATTATATAGAAAATAATTTAAATTCTATATCTGAGACAGAATTAATTAAAGTAGGCAAAAAATTTAAAAATGAACGTAGCTCGGGTGAAGATCAAATTCCACTTTTCATTCTTGAAAACGCTTCACCCAGCATAACCTCGGTTCTATGTTGTTTAATAAATTTCAGTTTCGACCGAGGTATCTTTCCGGATCAACTAAAATAGCAAATGTGAAACCTATTTACAAAAAAGGTAACCACATAACTTACGAATTATAGACCCATCAGTCTTTTATCATCTTTTTCGAAAATTTTTGAAACTGTAATAGCTACTAGAGTAATAAATTTCTTTGAAAAATTTGATATGTTTAACAAAAGTCACCATGGTGTCATATAGGGAAAAAGCAAGGGGACGGCTCTCTTTGACTTTATAAACGAACTACTTTTAGATATTGAAAAAAATTCCATGGTGTGTGGTATGTTCCTCGATTTGACGAAGGCCTTCGACTATGTCAAACATTCAATTCTAATTGAAAAGTTAAATAAAAATGGAATACGGGGGGATGCATTAGAACTAATTAAATCATACTTGTCAAACCGAAAGCAAAAAGTGATAATAAACTCTAAAAATTAAAAAATATCTTCCAAAGAGCAAAATATCGAAACCGGCTTACCACAAGGGAGCATATTAGCACCACTATTATTTATAATTTTTTATAACGACTTTTTTAATGTATTTGATAACTCAGAAGATGAAACTATAGTAGCTTTTGCAGATGACGCAAATGTTAAAATTTCTTGCAAGGAAGTAAACTCAATGGAAGATATCATCCAGATTATTCAGTTTGTTTTTTCCAACGTGCAAGGGTGGTTAGTTGATAATCAGTTAGTCTTGAACGTGGAAAAGACAAATTTAATTTTGTTTGGGTCAGTACATAACCATTTTACAAGCCCAGAGAAGGTTTCTTCAAATGAAGTAAACGTATCCTTTACGGAAAAAAACAAAAATGCTAGGAATTCAATTGGATGGTTCTTTAAACTTTTTTTCTCATATAGATCTTGTTTGTAGAAAACTGTCCAGGGTGTGCTACGAAATTAGGGTGCTGAGTCGTAGTGCGGATTCTGAAACCCTCCTTACCGCGTACTATGGAAGTGTATACTCTAATTTGAAATATGGCCTTGTCGCGTGGGGTGGCAGCTCACAGCTGCAAAGAGTATTTATAATGCAAAAACACATAACAAGGACAATGTTCAAGAAGGATTTTATGACAACTTGCAAAGGTGTTTTTAAGGGCAATAAACTGCTAACTGTATATGGTATATACATTTATGAATGCGTCTTGTTTGTATATCAGAATGAAGATAAATTAAAAAAATTAAACCTTAATCATAAATACCCCACCCGATATGGTGACATAAAATTAGAGATAACAGCTACCACAAAAAAGCTCTCACTGAAATAGGGCCGCATTAAGCGTCTATTAAGTTTTATAACAAAGTTCCAGAAAAGTCCTACAGGATAAAACAATTTAAGGAAAATTTATTTAAATATTTATGTGATATTGAGCCGTACTCAATAAATGTGTTTTTAAAATTTCAGCGTATTTTTTTATGTGTTTTAAAACTGATGTAATTTTTAATTACGATAGTGATATTTTTATACATTATTTTAAGTAACAAATTTGACGTGAGCCCTCAATTATGTAATAAAAACTCAAATGAAGCTCTCTCTCTGAAAAACATACTTGTCGACCATGGTCAATTTCATACATTACAAAAAGTGAACAAGGATAATTCTTTAATAATTTAAAAAATTATCAAACAACTTTCCAGAAGCTGGTTATAAGTATTCAGTAACGCAAAATCTGCATTCACAATCGAACGGTGAATTATAGAAATTGTCAAGTCACCCCTACTCAAAATCTGCATACAGCTGTTTCGATCTTATTAGATCTCATCAGTGCAGCTTATTTGACTCGGAGTGTATTAACAAATTTCTTATTGTTCCCCAATACGAATCGTGGTCAGTAACACTGTCTGGATAACAATCCAGAGCGCCATCCCACCAAAGATATTGGGAAACAACAATTCACCGCTTAGACTGAAAATGCAGAAATTCGTCGCTTAAACACTTACCTCCTGATATGAAGATATCTACTCTACAACAGTGGTGTATATGATTTCAAGGCACACTAACATAGTAATTTAAAACATTTAATTATACTCACGAGAGCGCGCTCCGAATATTCTAAGCGTAATACGCAAAATACATAAATCTCATCAGTGCAGCTTATTTGACTCGGAGTGAGTAAACAGATTTCTAATTGTTTCCCAATACAAATCGTGGTCTGTAACACATAGGAACAATTCATAATTATATCAGGGCTTGTAATCGTCATTTTTGACATAAAAACCTAAATATGTCCAAAACGCTTAGACTTAGGTAGAGGTTATAATACATAAAATCTGCCTAGAATCTTGCGTAGAATCCAAAAATGTATCAATACATAGGATGTCGTATTTGAAAATGTCAAGTTAGTATCTATTTTCGGTTTAACCGGAAGTGCCACCATCTTGAGAATATTTTAGTCGAGTTACTGTATGTGTAGTTTTCCATATACTGATCGCGTTCTTTCCCGGTGGGACCCTCTGTATATATATATATATATATATATATATATATATATATATATATATATTAAATATATATATATATAAATATATATATATATATATATTATATATATATATATATATATATATATATATATATATATATATATATATATATATTTATATATATATATATATATATATATATATATATATATATATATATATATATATATATATATATATATATATATATATATATATATATATATATATATATATATATTATATATATATATATATATATATATATATATATATATATATATAACAAAATGGCGGTAACGTGTAGCAAGTGTGCGAAATCGCTCAGTCGATATGGTGATTCAATATCATGTTCGGAAAACAGTTCTCATATTTTTCATTTGCATTGTACAAATGTTTCAATGGAAGATATGGAAAAAATAAAGAAATCCGCTGGATGTGAAAAATGGGTATGTGATCAGTGCATTTCTGTAAATATAACCTCAAAGCAAGATGATTTCGAGAACAATCAATCTATAAATATTCCTAATACGAGTGAGATACTTTCCCTTATCAGTACAACAATTAATAAAACCATGGAAAACAAGTTTTCTATTTTCTTTGAAAACATAAAAAGCGAAATGTCAGCCCTCAGGTCCGAGATTGACAATTTGAAGGACGGAAACCGGAAATACTTATTTCGGGTTAATGAACTTACAAATCTAAATACCAGTCTACAAGAAAATGTGAAGGAAATTCAAGGGACTCCTACTAATTACGCTAATGTATTAAACGTACTCACACAAAAATCACAAACTAACATATCTGTAGAAAAACCACTTAAGACTACAAACTCAATATCAACTTCAAAACGGTCGGAAAATACTATTTCCGTGCCTGCAACTTCCGACGATAAATTGGCTGTAAATAATAATAATGGCAACTCCATCAAGATGAATGAAAGAAAAAATAGTGGAAAGGAAAATGAATTCATCTTAGTAGAGAATAAGAAAAAGAAAACAAATCGAGCTACAAGAGGTATTATAGGAAGCGGTAAAGGAGAACTAATGACTATAAAAAGTGCTCCTAGGTATGGTTACTTACATGTATGTAAATTACATCCTACAATGGAAGAGAACGTCTTAACTCAAAATCTATCAATAAATGGCTTTCAAGATGTAAAATGTGAAAAACTTGAGTCAAGAAGACCGGAAGAATACTTTTCTTTTAAAATCACTATGCCGGAAAAAGATTTTGCTGATATGAAGAATCCTAATGTTTGGCCCGAAGGAGTGAGAATTAATCATTTTTTATTTCGAATAATGAGAACGAAAAACTCAACATAAATAATAGATGTACCCTCATAAACCAAAATGTGCAATCTATAGGAAACTGTCATGACAGGTTAGAATTGTTTGTAAACAATCACAATGCAGATTTCGTCGCTATCACTGAACATTGGAAGAGCTGCATCGAACTTCCTTCATATCACATTCAAAATTATAAACTGGTTACAAAATTTTGCAGAGAAGCTGGCGGCCATGGAGGATGCGCAATTTATTGTAAAACAGGTGTTGTTTGTAAGGAGAGATCCGATTTGGTCGCGGTTAGTAAATCATCGAGTGCTGTGCAGTTGAGGCAGATTGTCAGGGTCTTAAATACATAATTGTTTGTATTTATCGCCCAAACTCACCACCTGAAGCAAATTTTGATATATTCATTGATAGAATGAATAATATTCTCCAGCAACTTACAAACGAAAATTCATTGTTCATGGTTGCAGGCGACTTCAATGTTAATTTACTATCCACAGAAAATCAAACCAAAACTTTTGTATCTCTCATCGAAACCTACAATGCTAGTTTCTCTATTTCAGAACCTACGCGAGTTACTTCGAACTCCTCGACATGTATAGATAATATTATTGCAAATCTTGATCAAATCGAGGCGTCAGTTATTCCGTCGCATATATCTGACCATACGGCACAAAAAATCTCTTTTCCTTCAAATACTGTCCCTTCACCGAAACCTAAAATACAAATTCATTTAATAAACGAGCAAACCATGAGTTTGTTTCTGAAGAGATTAGGCGAAGAAGATTGGAATGACATCTTAACATCTTATGACCGAAAGGACATTGAATCTATGTTGTGGTGCATGTAGGCAACTAGGTCAGTGTCACGATTGTTTTAGTCCACATTAGACGAAGGATGTTATGTTTCGTAGTTTATAAACAATACGACGAGGCCATCGATATCATGTCATGTATAATATTTATATATAAACGAGAGGGAATCTCGGATGGATAGACTTTATTATGATTTTCCCTCTGTCATGCATTTTCTATATATATAATTCAAGTTCGAGTGGGGTAGTGTTTTTGCATATTGTTATTTAATTTCGTGGATTACTATTTTTATTTTTTGTGCTCTATATAGTGGCGATATTTTTATTTTTTGGATGTTCTTTGTTTCTATGCAATATCCGTAATGGGGGAAATTTTTTTTTTATTGATATTTGAAAATCGATTATTGTGGATAATTAGAGAAATAAGTAATCACCCGTTCTGTTTATGGATTGTGTGACATTGACATTATTATTATTATAACATTGCTATTATGATAACATGAGTAATCTGATGACACTGACCGGCATTGATTCACTATCGAGTTACTATTGTTTGTACGAATAATTGGTTTATTGAATGGATTTGGAATCTTGCGATCTACTGTGTAACAAATTGAAGGAAATAAGAACTTACTTAATAAAAATTGGACCAAAACGACGGCTTGAAAGTAGAGACATTGTTGAAACTAAATTAAACGAATCAAATAAAATTTATGAAGAGTGCAATAAATATTTTAGATCTTTCGATACTAGGAGAGTAGAGCCATCTGACCTTCAATTAGTTATAGATAAGAAAGCAAGAATCAACAATATTTTCCGAAGAATGTAATATATATGTCAAATATTTCGAAGCTAGAAATTTTTTTTTTATGATTATGAATAATTTGCATTTACGTATTATTGTAGTTAAATCTTACTGAGACCTACTTCGGAAATTTTTAGTTTTTTTGATTAATTTAAATCTTGTAATCAAATTTTATCTTAAATGAAATGGCCGATATTAGGCATCATAAGTGTTAATTATAAAAGTCAGAGAAATTGTTAAGGAATTGTAAACTGTTGCTCACCTGATGATACGCAAATAAGAAAATTAACTTATTATACTCGATGAAGCTTGAATATTTGAAGTTGTCAGAAGAGACAGAAATTTAAATATTGTTTTTTAATAAAGTTAAACTTTGAGCCCATTATCAGATATAGGTACTGCTAAGACTGATTATAGTTTCCAAAATAGTATGGTATAGATAATGTACAATTATTTAATGGTTAAAAGGAGAGAGCAATTTTATTAATGAGAATGCGTATAGGGACGCTCAGGGGATGGATTATGCCCCCTGCTAATGAATTATGTTTTCATAAATAATGAATTTTTACTGTAATTACGAGATGGAATCGTTGGTAAAATGAGATGAAACATATATTTTTTTGTATGCTATATATAGATAGCGACCACTTCTTAGTTAACATGGATATGGTAATGAGAAATGAAGAAATAAATATATAGATGAGTATATATAAATTTTTGTGGAGGAATAGTGTTGCGACGATCTACAGCTATCCATTAGCTATGTTAATTGGAATTTTGGAAGCTGCCAAGAATAAATCATACACGGTATGTACTAATGTTGCAACACTCTACAGTATCTAAATATTCGATCGGCATTGGCGCGAGACGAAATGTTGAGAATTTAGAAGCCATCTGTAGAGAAGAATGGAATTAAAAGCTCTCAATTATTAGGAAGGCAAGGGAATATAATCAGTTTTAGGGACCTTAGTTATTATTATTGTGGTTATATATAGATGGGTTTATATTAATTGATAAATGAGACAAATGAAAGAGTCCACAAATTGAAGTAAAAGGTAATTTATATAGAGTACTATGACTGAAATGAAATAATTATTAGTATATCAAAAATATGGCGTATCATCACGAGAGTATAGGGACATTAGACAGCGCGTATAGAGATTGTACGTAAAATGAATTGCTTAAAAATTGTTATTGTAATTATAACTACTTCCAGCACACCTCCAGGAATGGCTATGGTAACTAAACCATTACTACAAAATTGAAAAGAAAAAAAAATGTGTTTTATTATAAATTTAGATGAAACAGAATTTTCTCGAGTAACCTCGATAAAATTCTTTCAATTAGCCCCAGAGGTGTGGTGCATGTAGGCAAGTAGGTCAGTGTCACGATTGTTTTAGTCCACATTAGACGAAGGATGTTATGTTTCGTAGTTTATAAACAATACGACGAGGCCATCGATATCATGTCATGTATAATATTTATATATAAACGAGAGGGAATCTCGGATGGATAGACTTAGCTAGACTTGGAGACTCGTCATGCTGCCCGAGAGTTAGCGAGAAGTATAGAGTAATAAAGACCAAGTATAATACGAACCAGTGTATTATTCAATAACCAGGACCAGGCATTACAATGTGGAATAAATTCTTCTCGAGGTATAAGAGTTTATTTGATCAATGTTTTCCATTCATTTCAGTGACAAAGTCAAAATCTTTTAAGCAATCTTATGATCAATCTCCTAAATTGAAAACACTGAAAAATCAGCTAGACTTACTTTACACGATATCCAAACATGATCCAGATTCTGTGCTGCTTTACAGAAAAACAAAATCAGCTTATGACGCAGAAATTAAAAAATGTAAGCAAAATTATGTGAAGCAAATAATAATGACATCAAAAAACAAAAACAAAGCCGTCTGGAGACTCATTGGTGAAATGACAGGTAGAAATCTGAATCCCAGCACGCTCATAAACATTTCTGAAAACCCCAAGATGTTACCAGACCGTTTCAACAATCATATCGTTAATGTAGCTCCTAAATCACCATCAAATATTTTATCATGCGATACAAAGATTGAAAGAAATCCCAAATCTTTCTTTCTTTTCAAAATCACTGAGGAGGAAGTAATCAAAACGGTAAAGCAATTGAAAACCAAAAGCTCTTTCGGATACGGCGGTATTTCGATGACGGTCATTAAAGCCTCTATTTCCTATATCGCCAGGCCTTTAGCTTTCAATATTTATGAAGCTTTTAGGGAGGGAATATTTCCGGAATCCTTGAAAATTGCCGTTATAAAACCTTTATATAAAAAAGGGAATCCCGAAGATCTAGGAAACTACCGACCCATAAGTCTGCTCACTTCTTTCTCGAAAATCTTTGAAAAACTCTTGGTGAATAGACTATCAAACTTTTTTCATAAATATAATATATTTTCAAGATACCAGCATGGGTTTCTAAAGAATAAGAATACAATGACTGCAATTTACGAACTGACGCAAGCTATACTTGAAGCACTAGAGAGAGGAGAGGTACCAGTTGGCCTATTTATCGATCTTTCAAAGGCATTTGATTGTGTGATTCATAGTGAACTCCTTCGAAAGCTGTCGATGTGTGGAATTAGAGACAAACAACTGGATTTGCTGAGCAGTTATCTCCATGGACGCGTTCAGAGAGTAGTTATGAATGTTGATGGTGAAACCATAATATCAAAGGATAAAAAGCTTGAGATTGGGGTTCCTCAAGGAAGTATTTTGGGACCTCTCCTCTTTGTAATATATATCAATGATTTGCCAAATATCTTTCAGAGACAACCAAAAATTTTTATGTACGCTGATGATACAAATATATTAGTGACAAAACAAAATGTTAAAGACTCAATAACAACAAGTGAGAATGCCATTTCAGATATATCAGACTGGCTCGGTAAAAATAATCTATCTATGAATGCAGACAAAACGGAATGTGTGGTATTTACAACATCCCATACTAAAGTGAATACTCCACCCAGTATAAATGTTCTAGACACATCCACTGAAATAAGTCCATATACAAACTTTCTTGGTGTTGTCTTAGATTGTAATTTGAGATGGAATGGACAAATTGATACTGTAAAAAAAAACTAAATTCAGTGATCTATTCATTAAGAGTTTTATCAAGAAAAGTAGACTTACATGTTCTTAAGACAGTTTACTTCTCAAATTTTCAATCTCTATTAAGCTATGTTATTGTTGTCTGGGGCAATAGCTCTGAAATATGTAAAATATTTACAGCACAAAAAACAGACGTGCGAGTAATTTTAGAAATGAAGTTTCGCGATTCTTGCCGCGGTGTGTTTAAGCGTCATAATTTTCTCACGGTACCAGGAATGTATATTTATTGTTGTCTTTCATTTATATCAAAACACAGTGAATATTTTAAAGTTTTCAAGAACCTCAATAACGCCAGAAATATCCACTATTTTCATATTCCAAGTCATTCTCTCACACTATCAGAGAAAAATACCACTTATATGTGCATTAAATTATATAATGTGTTACCCCGTAAATATCAAACTCTTGAAGACTATAGACAGTTCAAAAGAGAAATTTTTCAATACCTCATCAACATCGAGCCATATAGTGTGCGGGAATTTCTTGAGTACAAGCCTAATGTTTCCGTGATTTGAATGTTGTTATTTGTTTAATCAATGTATGTCAAGACATGTTCTCCTTTCAAAAGTGTATTTTTATCTTGAGAATAAAGAAGTTATTATATATATATATATATATATATATATATATAAATATATATATATATATATATATATATATATATATATATATATATCTGATCTTCTTTGGGTGGTTTGACAGTACAAAATCAATTTCGTTTTTTATGTTGCCGCAGGGGGAGAGACAGGTCCGTTTTCGGTTTTTTCGAGATTCAAAAAAGGAGTTCATACTTGTCAGTTTATATTCCAATGCGTGATGAATTAGTTTCTCTCCTCTTTTATTTCTATTTCCGTATATAAATTTTCCCAGAACAAAGTTTTCACGCCTGGCTTTGAGCTACCTGCAGAGTTTCATAAAATGAATTGATTTCATCATCTGTAGCCTTTTCAGTGGGCGCGTATACTTGCTTTATCGCAAGCTGGTTGTTGTATTTCATTTCGAATACACGAGATATTATTGAGTAGCCGCCCCTGTATTATATATATATATATATATATATATATATATATATATATATATATATATATATATATATATATATATATATATATATATTATATATTTTGGCATTTGAAAATACCAATCGACTTTCAGGCAATAATTCCGTATTCATTTGGTTGCGTACATCATAAATACAAAATCTTTTTTGTTTTCTTTTAAGCTATAATTTTGTTTTTCGATTAAATGCATATTATTTCAGTTATTCGGGAAAAATAATCTGAAAACCTGTTTTTTTTGCCTGAGAACCGACAATTTCACTCGCGAATAAGTCGAAAAATATTGACACGCAAAAAAATTTTATGAACCAAAATTTACTTAAAATTAGTCAGTTTATCGAATTCCGTACTTATTTTCAAAAAACATTTTTCACCCCCAAGGAGGAGTGGCATCCACTCCCAGAAAAAAAACAACCCCCGGCACAACATAGACTTTGAAATAGATGGTAAGTAGAATCTAAATCCAAATATTCATACAAATAGCAGCTGTATAGGATAAAAACACTGTTTAACTTTTTTCACCGGTAGCAATGAATCATACTGAACTTAAATCGGTGCTGCTAATAAAAGACTTATTATTTCACGAAAGTTAAGCGTCCATTTCCCAAATGTGTTCGATTTCAGTTATTCAATATGTCAATAATTTATTAACAAATTGTCAATAACGTTTAATCATTCCACAGAAGACATTTAATTCTATGATAGTCTGTGGAATGCGGGTTTTTGTTAGCTTCTATTTCATTTTCAGACGGGTGTAGTTCTTAATACGTAATTTGATCATATAGAACATCTGCATTTTGTAACGTATTATAAACTTGCACTGAATGAAGGAGTTGTTGAATTTCATCCTTACTTGTTATCAGTATATTATCTAGATACCTCTGAAGAATTTTTTATAATATAAACTATATTCTAAACTTCTGCGGAAGAATTAGCTATTCCAAATGGAGCCCGAGTAAATGGAAATGATCCTTTATGCCTAGATATTATCGTAATCTATCCAGAATATTTATCGAGAATTGTTTGCTGATATGCACAAGTTGAATCAAAGTTACTAAACTGCGCCCTTCTTTGTAATTTCTGGAAAAGTTCATTGAGGCTATTTGATGAATATTGATCAATTTCAATATATGGATTGAAAGTTACCTTAAAATATCTTGAAGTAAATATGGATGGTAAATAGTCAAATTGAATGTTTTGAAGAAGTCGCGCGTTAACAGTAGCAGTCGTCCTGAATGAAGAAAAAGTAAGTGTTCAAAAGTATTCTTCAAAGTCAATTTCTAATCAATATACTATGTAGAAAAATATAGCCAACATATAGCTCAAAGCTTTTATCAGTTTCCTTAATTTACGTTGAAGCAAGATGTTTTTCATAAAATGTGTCTGAAATGACTGAATACCTCGCTCCTGTATCTCATGTGAAAAAAACTCTATATAGTTTTGATTCCTCAGGCAGTAGATGCAATAATACTTGATAAATCTTTTTTCAAGTATTATTGAATATATTAATATTCAATATTTCTTCTTTCAAATAATTTTGTAAATTATTACCATGATCTGCTTCATTAATAAGTTCATTCTTCTCGATTCACACGCCTTCAAAACCACATTCTTTTATTTGACAATACATTTTCTAAAGGAGCACATATGTGGTGCGTGATTGCATCTAGTACAAATGGTACAGAATGCAGATCGTTGCGGCAAGTCGAACAGCGACGATCTATTCTTCTACAAAGACGGTACCACGGATGATTATCTGGTTTAAATACCTCCTGCAGAAAACTTCGTTCTGTTTCGTACCTAATGCATATCCGCTTCATTCTTGATTCTCTGATCCATTCGGTGAACACAGATTAATCCTATAGGTATTTTGTTTCACTGCACAAACTATGTAATATTGCTTATGCTCAATCGACGTTCACACAATCACAATCATCTCGTATGTAACCATTATGCTGAAATTCTAATTCATTTTGTGCGAGGATAGAAAAAAGTATTTGAATACGAAATAAATAGTTTCTTATTTCTTTCAAATGAAAAAGTGTATCCTTGTCGCCAGTCGTAATGTCTTACTAATACTAAAATGAAACATCATTCTCTGTTTTATATTCAACTAGATATTCCTACAAATTTCGAAGCCAACATACTCTTACTCGTCCTGCACCCCTGCGCAGTCTTCCACACACGTGATATAATATGATTATTATGACATCTTTTTTGATTGACTGATACAAATGCTCCAAAATATCAGATTTTTATAGCAGCTTTCTTCTTTTCACGACACCATATATATATATATATATATATATATATATATATATATATATATATATATATATATATATATATATATATATATATATATATATATATATATATATATATATATATATATATATATATATATATATATATATATATATATAATATATATAATATATATATATATATATATATATATTATATATATATATATATATATATATATATATATATGTATATATGGTGTCGTGAAAAGAAGAAGGCTGCTATAAAAATCTGATATTTTGGAGCATTTGTACCAGTCAATCAAAAAAGATGTCATAATAATCATATTATATCACGTGTGTGGAAGACTGCGCAGGAGTGCAGGACGAGTAAGAGTATGTTGGCTTCGAAATTTGTAGGAATAACTAGTTGAATATAAAACAGAGAATGATGTTTCATTTTAGTATTAGTAAGACATTACAACTGGCGACAAGGATACACTTTTTCATTTGAAAGAAATATAAAATTATTTATTTCGTATTCAAATACTTTTTTCTATCCACGCACAAAATGAATTAGAATTTCAACATAATGGTTACATACGAGATGATTGTGATTGTGTGAACGTCGATCGAGCATAAGCAATATTACATAGTTTGTAAAGTGAAACAAAATACCTATAGGATTAATCTGTGTTCACCGCATGGATCAGAGAATCAAGAATGAAGCGGATATGCATTAGGTACGAAACAGAACGAAGTTTTCTGCAGGAGGTATTTAAACCAGATAATCATCCGTGGTACCGTCTTTGTAGAATAATAGATCGTCGCCGTTCGACTTTCCGCAACGATCTGCATTCTGTACCATTTGTGCTAGATGCAATCACGCACCACATAATGTGCTCCTTTAGAGAATGTATTGTCAAATAACAGAATGTGGTTTTGAAGGTCATTGGGCGTTGGCGTGTGAATCGAGAATAATGAACTTATTAATGAAGCAGATCATGGTAATAATTTACAAAATTATTTGAAAGAAGAAATATTGAATATTAATATATTCAATAATACTTGAAAAAAGATTTATCAAGTATTATTGCATCTACTGCCTGAGGAATCAAAACTATATAGAGTTTTTTTCACATGAGATACAGGAGCGAGGTTTTTAGTCATTTCAGACACGTTTTATGAAAAACATCTTGCTTCAACGTAAATTAAGGAAACTGATAAAAGCTTTGAGCTATATGTTGGCTATATTTTTCTACATAGTATATTGATTGAACACTTACTTTTTCTTCATTCAGGACGACTGCTACTGTTAGCGCGCGACTTCTTCAAAACATTGAATTTGACTGTTTACCATCCATATTTACTTCAAAATATTTTAAGGTAACTTCCAATCCATATATTGAAATTGATCAATATTCATCAAATAGCATCAATGAACTTTTCGAGAAATTACAAAGAAGGGCGCAGTTTAGTAACTTTGATTCACCTTGTGCATATCAGCAAACAATTCTCGATAAATATTCTGGATAGATTACGATAATATCTAGCCATAAAGGATCATTTCTATTCACTCGGGCTCCATTTGGAATAGCTAATCCTTCCGCAGAAGTTTAGAATATAGTTTATATTATAAAAAATTCTTCAGAGGTATCTAGATAGTATACTGATAACAAGTAAGGATAAAATTCAACAACTCCTTCATTCAGTGCAAGTTTATAATATGTTACAAAATGCAGATGTTTTATATGATCAAATTACGTATTAAGAACTACAGCCGTCTGAAAATGAAATAGAAGCTGACAAAAACCCGCATTCCACAGACTATCATAGAATTAAATGTCTTCCTTGGAACGATTAAACGTTATTGACAATTTGTTAATAAATTATTGACATTTTTGTTTCGTTCTACGAATAATTGAAATCGAACACAGTTGGGAAATGGACGCTTAAGTTTCATAAAATAATAAGTCTTTTATTAGCAGCACTGATCTAAGTTCAGTATGATTCATTGCTACCGGTGAAATTGCTTACAGATACTTCGTATTATGGTGTGGGGGGTGTAAGGAGGAACCTCATCGGTATCGAGAAAGCAGAAGTGACAATTGAGGAGAATGGTCTAGCTATAACATTTTTGGTTTTTCAAGTATATACATATTCTACAATTTTCTGATATTCGTTTGAGAATGTACACAGTATGTTCAGTAATTTCTTTATTTTTCAAACAACAACCTCTCTATTCAACTTTGAAATTGCAAGAGGAGCTACCCTAAAGGATGAAGTGTCACCCAATGTAAATTTATTAATATGTACAAAATGACTGTAGATAATTGATGGTATTTTAAAGCCATACCCGCAAATCACAGACGAACTTACTTAGGTAACGATTCCTTACTATAAAATAATCTCTTGATTTCATAAACACTCACAGTCCAGTCAATGACGGTAAAAAAAAGTTAAACAGTGTATTTATCCTATACAGCAGCTATTTGTATGAATATTTGGATTTAGATTCTACGTACCATCTATTTCTAAGTCTATGCTGTGCCGGGTTGTTTTTTTCCTGGGAGTGTTTTTTGAAAATGAGTACGGCATTCGATAAACTGACTAATTTTGAGTTCATAGAGTTTTTCTGCGAGTCAATACTTTTCGACTTTTCGCGAGTGAAATTGTCGGTCCTCAGGCAAAAAAAAACACGTTTTCAGATTATTTTTCCCGAATAACTGAAATAATATGCATTTAATCGAAAAACAAAATTATAGCTTGAAAGAAAACAAAAAAAAATTTGTATTTATGATGTACGCAGACCAAATAAATTCGGAATTATTGCCTGAAAGTCGATTGGTATTTTCAAATGCCAAAATATATTATATATATATATATATATATATATATATATATATATTATATATATATATATATATATATATATATATATATATATATATATATATATATATATATATATATATATATATATATATATATATATATATATATAATACAGGGGTGGTTATGGAGGCTAAGCCGCCTCCTCAATAATATTCCGTGTATTAGAAATGAAATACAACAACCAACTTGCAATAATACAAGTATACGCGCCCACTGAAAAGGCTTCAGATGAAGAAATCAATACACTTTATGAAACTCTGCAGGTAGTTCAAAGCCAGGCAGGAGATAACGTAATCGTTATCGGCGATTGAAATGCAAAAGTGGGCAAACACGAAACAAAAGATAGATATATATATATATATATATATATATATATATATATATATATATATATATATATATATATATATATATATATATATATATATATATCTATCCAGAGACCAAAGTGGCACTTTCCCATGTTAAAATCGCGGTAAGAGTGGCATCCGCGGAAATGTGGCATCCGATATACGGCTGCCACTTTACATTCAGGTGAAAATCACACAGAACGACTCATTAGGGTATCCTCTACGCATTGCGATGACAACTGGCTGGACGCCAAATATGACCGAATCTGAACGTCTTGTATGTTGGAGGTTCTTCCAGATCGAGTTTGGTGGCGCTCTCATCACTCCCATGTATATTATCTGTATATTTAGGATTATACATCCTGGTATGATGCCTCAACAGAATTCATTTCTCTCCACTCCACTTATTTAATGGATTGGTAGTTTTCGAAGTTTTAGATTATTAAAGAGGCATATTCTTAGTTAGTTCTTAGTGGGTTACCAAATTTGAAAGTTTGTTTGTATATATGTTTTTACAATGTTTTGTCGTTCTTATTACAAGGGGCTTCCATGTATATACCTGACGAGTAATGCACTGATGATGGCCTAATAGCCGAAAGCGCTTTGCAAATTTAATAAAGTAATTTTTTACACGAAGTACAAAAATTTTTTCTTCATTAATATTGACGTGTACACAGCTTTCTTAAGATCATCATATAAGTTTTTATTTTTCTTATACCTAATAGTTATTAAATGCATGTCTGTTAGCTTATATTGAGTTATATTTTTTTGAAGAAAACTTTTCATTCTACCCTATATAAATGGAAGTGATGTTTTCGTTTATTGCGCCGAACGATCTATTGAGGTGATATTTGTCTTGACTTGCCATAAAAAAAGAATATTATCTGAATACAGGGCTAATACTTAGAATATTATATAAGTATTATATATTTTTCAAAAGCGCAAAGTATTTGTGTTTTGAATAAGGAAAAATATACAGAGTGTTCTATTTAAAAAATTATAACATTGGGTTATATCTAAACAATGACAGCTCATTTCAAAAATCTGACTACGCTACTAGATTCTACGTAAAAAAGTGTATAAAAGACAGTTTTTACTTTTCCTATAAGTTAAAAGACAGCTGTGATACAGGAGGGTGGCCAAAATGCAATATTTTCAACTTCGCCCTGTATCTCAAAAACGAAGCAAGCTATGAAAATTTTGTTTGCGGTATCGTGAGATTCACAAAAAAGTAGCCAACGTTCGCGAAAACCGGAAATCTCTATCTTTAAAAATAAGCGAGTTACCCCGTAAAGACATCGAAAATTGGACAGCCTGTACAATGGTTTATATAATTTTGAGATAAACGTCAGGATGTATTCGAGCATTTGGAAATAATCGCGCTGTTATAACTCATTTCCAACATGCTAATAATCCCTGAAACTTAGAGATGATGAAAAAGAGCTGTAAGATTTTAATCAGCACTTCCAAAGAAAAATATATCAACTAACTCATTAGGTATCTTCCAGAATCCAGAATGATGAATGAAACTCTTAATAAACATATTCTTACGTGTTTCGATCACGAACAGGAAGATGTTATGAATTGGCAACATTGCTGGAAGTAAGATTACCTGGAAATAGAGTATATGGAAGTCAAATGGTTAATTAAGTTGTACTAAAATATACGGATGTCAAACCATCCGCTGGAAATAACTAGAAGTCGGAATGTACGGAAAGAGGTTTCCCTAATATACACCAATATACACGGGGATGCAAGCCTATACCTTTTGAGAAATGATGCCGCTTTGTTCGTGGGATATATATATATATATATATATATATATATATATATATATATATATATATATATATATATATATATATATATATATATATATATATATATATATATATATATATATATATATTATATATAAATATATATATATTTATATATATATATATATATATATATATATATATATATATATATATATATATATATATATATATATATATATATATATATATATATATATATATATATATATATATATATATATATATATATATATATATATATATATATAATACAGGGGCGGCTATGGAGGCTAAGCCGCCTCCTCAATAATATTCCGTGTATTAGAAATGAAATACAACAACCAACTTGCAATAATACAAGTATACGCGCCCACTGAAAAGGCTTCAGATGAAGAAATCAATACACTTTATGAAACTCTGCAGGCAGCTCAAAGCCAGGCAGGAGATAACGTAATCGTTATCGGCGATCAATGCAAAAGTGGGCAAACACGAAACAAAAGATAGTGAAAACTTTGTTCTGGGAAAATTTAGATACGGAAATAGAAATGAAAGAGGAGAGAAACTAATTCATCACGCATTGGAATATAAACTGATAATTATGAACTCCTTTTTAAAGCTCGAAAAAAATCGAAAATGGACCTGTCTTTTCCCCTGCGGCAACATAAAAAACGAAATTGATTTTGTACTGTCAAACCACCCAAAGAAGATCAGAAATGTAGAAGTATTGACTTCATGACTTCAGATTCAGATCTGACCATCGAGTAGTTAGAGCTACGTAAATGCTAGATCAAGAAAAAAAGAGTAGAATATCATACAAATCACAACCTAAGCCACTAAGGATGGAAGAGGATATATCAACATACTTAAAAAAACCTTGAGATCAACATACACCAATTGGAAATAAAACAAAAAGAAGATATTCAAACTTTTTACAATAAACTAATTAACATTATGAGCACCAGCCTTGTATACAAATTGAAAAGTAATGCACTGAAAGCTACTAATAAAATACTTAGTGAATCCACTAGAACTCTCCTCACAAGACGAACTGAAATTATGAAAACGAAACAAAAAACCAAAGAAATGAAGGAAGAGCTGAGCATATCGTTTAAAACTACAAGTAAGGCAATAGATAAAGACTACAAAGACTACAGGTACGAAATAATCGAAAATAATCTAAACACCTACAGAAGCACGAAAAAGTCTATAAGAAATTGACCACACACAAAAACTGGATTAAAAATTAAAAATTAAAATTAGAACAAACAAAAACCAGAGGAGAATTCATGAATTGCGCCACAGATTTCTAGAAGGAATTATATGGAAAATCAATTTCCTGCACCACTACAAAAGACATAGCAGTAACAAATTCTCACAACATGAACGATGATTTGCCACAAGTACATGAAAAGGAAGTTATGAACCACATCAGAAAACTCAAAGCAGACAAAAGCCTTGGTCCAGATGGCATACAAAATGAAGCAATAAAAGCCGGTGCTACCCTGCTAACTAGCCCACTTGAGTATTTATTCAACAAGGTTCTGAACACAGGTCAGGTACCGGAGCAATGGAAAAGATCTGATATAATCCTTTTATACTAGAAAGGAGACCCTCGAGACATCTCTAACTACCGCCCTATAAGTCTTCTTTCAAGTATTTATAAACTGTTCACTTCAATTCTACAAAGCCAGCTGAGCCGGAGGATTGATAACTACCAGCCAGTCGAACAAGCAGGGTTTCGCTCCGGATTTTCTACAACGGACCACATACAAGTACTGCAACAGGTGATTGAGAAAAACAAGGAGTTCAACAGGCCACTATACATTGCTTTCATAGATTACACGAAAGCGTTCGACACGATCTCTCATGACGCTATTTGGGAAGCACTGAAAAAATGCCACATCAACGAAAATTATTCAAGAGTACTCAAAACATATACGAGGGCAGCGTAAGTCAAGTCAAACTAGGAACACGAGGCCCTGATATACCGATTTGCAGAAGAGTAAGACAAGGAGACCCCCTTTCACCCAAACTCTTCATAATGGTACAACAACACATTTTTGACAATCTTAACTGGCAGTCAGAAGGGATTAGAGTTAATCAAGATCGACTTACACACCTCAGATTCGCGGAAGATATTGTCTTATTCGCTGATACTAGCAAAAAATTAGAAAATATGATAAGCACTTTGAATGAAGAGAGCGAAAAAGTGGGTCTCAAAATGAACGAGAATAAAACTAAAATGCTGACAAACAGCCACATAAACGCTATAAACCTAAACGGAAAGCCACTTGAATATGTGAACAATTATATATATCTAGGAAAACAAATGTCATTCGAAGACAAAAATAAAGAACTAGAAGTAGAGTGGCTTATTAACATGAGCTGGAAAAAATTTTGGTCTCTGAGAGAAATCTTAAAAGGGAAATATCCTCTCCACCTGAAAAAAACTGTCTTGGACACCTGCATCTTACCTACCCTTACATATGGATGCCAAACATACAACACTAAAATAAAAACTAAAATAGTAGTGTGCCAGAAAGCAATGGAGAGAAGTGTCCTGAAATTAAGAATAATACAAAAAGTAAAAAGCGAAAAAATAAGACGAAAAACTAAAGTTATAGACGCCTTACAATATGCCCTAAAACAAAAGTGGTAATGAGCAGGACATATAGCAAGATACACAGACAAAAGATGGACACTGGAGTCAACTATATGGAAGGGACCGAAAGGAAGAAGGAAAAGAGGGCGCCCTCGAAAGAGGTGGATAGAAGATATAGCAGGAAGTGGATGGAGAAAGAAAGCCATGGATAGAGAGGTCTGGAAGAAGCTGGAGGAGGCCTTCACCCGAGAAGGGGTTCCGATCAATGTTAGGTACTGAAGAAAACAATGATAGCGAGAAGAGGAAAAAGAAAACAACTTCATACATGCATACACTTTATGTATATATTTGAAACTAATAAACACAAGTTAAATTTGCAATATATAATTATATGTATGTATATATAGATTTTGTAATAACAATTGAAGGTTGGAAATAAAACGGGCTTTATTATTATATTATATATATTTATATATATATATATATATATATATATATATATATATATATATATATATATATATATTAGTATATATATATATATATATATATATATATATATATATATATATATATATATATATATATATATATATATATATATATAATACGGGGGCGGCTATGGAGGCTAAGCTGCCTCCTCAATAATATTCCGTGTATCACTACTATATTATATTGAATACTCTGCATTCAGCACATTCATATTAATCAAAATCATATTATTTTTTGCACCTACCTTTCTTTCAACCTACATTTTATAATATAATTTATTTATTACGATAGAAGGTATTTACATTCACTGCTTACTGCATTTCATTCATTTCAAGATTTCATATCTACAGTGGCAATGCTGCAGAGGCTTAATACGACCAATCACAACTATAGGCTTTCGGGTAAATTTGAGTGAATTCGTTTGTGAATATTGTAAATAGGAGTTGTAGGTCTCAAGGTAGACAGTCGAAAGTGAAAACAATTTTTTTTGGCAAAGAAATTAATATTTTAGGGTGCTTGTTTTACTTTGAATTATAAGGACAATTTTTGCCTATGGTGTATATTTTAACACCTCTTGTAGCCTCCTCAAACCAACACCGCACGAACCGCCACTGATATAATATATATATATATATATATATATATATATATATATATATATATATATATATATATATATATATATATATATATATATATAAATATTATATATATATATATATAAATACTTTATATATATAGATATATATATATATATATATATATATATATATATATATATATATATATATATATATATATATATATATTATATATATATATATATATATATATATATATATATATATATATATATATATATATATATATATATATATATATATATATATATATATATATATATATATATATATATATATATATATATATATATATATATATATATATATATATATATATATATATATATATATATATATATATATATATATATATATATATATATATATATATATATATATATATATATATATATATATATATATATATATATATATATATATATATAAATATATATATATATATATATATATATATATATATATATATATATAGGCCTAAAATATAGTCACTATGTGTATTCATCAATATACTTATATACATATTTTAATTTCTACAAAAATGTGCTTTCGGTTTTTTGAAGTCGGAGTTTTAGTCCTTCATGGAAGTATTTTTTAGGTTTTCTAAGAGCTATAAGCTCAGATCTCATTTTTGAATAGGTTTATGCTAAAATAGCTTAGAAGAGGTAATTTGCGCGAACACACGCAATCTTTAAATGGCCATATTTTACTCAATTATCAATCTGCAGAAAAAATGGAACGCCAGAAATTTCAAAAAAAATCCTAATTTTTTTTGCTTCGAAAAATTCAGCCTATAATCAATAGTTTTTGAGTTATTTCGAAGAAAAGGCGATTTTGCGCTAAATTACGAAAATGTTTTTCAATTTTTTTCCAAAAATAAGTACTACAAACTGGTCAAACATCAGAACGTATTATAAGAACATGAATAAAGTGAAATGTAAAGTTCACTATTTTTTTCCAACGAAAAAATAGGAATCGACATTTTTCTCTCCATGCCTCGCTTAGTTTTGATGCTATAGTCTGTCCAGCGACCGTTGGCTTGCACGTCATCAATTGTATATGACGTCGATCGTGAACACTGTTGCCAGACGTAATAAATTATCTTAAATCTAAATAGCTAACATTATTTTCAACAAAAATGAGATATCTTGCATGTTTGATATGGCGGGCATTTTCGGCGGTAAATTCAAATCAACCATTATTCTGTAAATAACAAAATTCTCATTCTAAATAACTCACCTCTCTTACAGCATGAAGCGGTAAAAGTGGTCCATTATTGTCCCGTTCTTGTTCAAAATACTCTATCAAAGATTTAACCGAGCATTTTGATTGTTTGTTCAAACGATTCATCGATCGATAAAGCGAATTTTTGATTACAAAATATTCTAGGTTATTTGGCGACTGTCAAACGTGAAATGCCGATTACCGGTCGTTGGTCGAGAGGGTCCGACAACATTGCAAATTTTTCAATTAAATGACAATTTAACAAACATTCAACTTATTTTCATTACTCAGAATGTTAATTTTTCTTGAGAGATACAAACGATTAGATATGTTAAGAGCAAAATATATGTCGAAATGGATAATATGGTCACTATCACCACACAACTACTTTTTCAGAAAATAACTTACGACAAATATGAATTTTGACCATTTCAAATATCATTTATTTTGGTGGGCAGCATTGGGCCGTTATTTGCGCATGACTGTGACGTGCACGCAAACTTTGGCTGGACAGACTATAGGAACTTTCATCAAGAATCAAAATTAAAGTTTTTCAAAGAAATTTAAAAACTACTGAACGGATTTCAACAAAGTTAGTCTCGTTTGGAAAAGCATTAACTGCATCATCAAATCCATTATATCTGTTATATGTCAAATTTTCAGTGATGGCGCTTGAGCGCGTTTTTTGGTATAATAATAGAAAATTGCTAATTTCTTCGAAAATTTAAATGCAATAATATGAATTTTTTTCGATAAAAATGAAGTGTTATGATACCAAAATAGGCAAGTGAAAATCGCATCTCAGTATCTTATTTCAAGCCTAAGATATCGAAGAAAGAAAATTCAGTCATCATAAAATTCTGAAAAGACGCCATTACACATGTTTTTATACTAATTTATTTGTCTTTTTTCAAAAGTCAATGATGAAATATCATATTTTTACAATTCTCAAATAACAAATAGAATTCTTAGTTCAAAATATTTTTTAAAAACGTGTAGGGGCATAGTAACCAATGAAAATAATATGCAAGTGCAAGGTAGTCAGAATATGAAGAGACCATAGATGAAAAACAAATGACTAAAATAAACTTGTCAACAAGTATCAAAATTATTCTTATAGTGACAGAGTTAAGAGTTAAATTGTCGGAAAACTGAAGTCGTGGTCAAACAAAACCACTAAAAATTTCAACGGTACTAAATTATCACAAAAAGTCAAAATTGATTAAGAGGATAGTAAAAATGAAATGTGAAAAGATATCAATATAGTAAAAATTCCCAAAATGAATGACATAATTTGGGAGTGACATTCAAATCTTATGAAAAAATTGCATTTAATCGATTAATTTATTCCAGAGCTTTAATACTATCATTATAAGTGAATTAACTGCAACAGATAATTTATGTTCAAGTACAATAGTTAAACCTTTTGAAAGATTGATATCAACTTACGTAAAATTTTTAGTCGTATAACGAATAGAGATATGGAATATACATTGTTGATAATATGTTTATTTATTCACCATTTTTCATTGAGTCATCAAGTACATACATAATTATTTTATTATTATTGTACTTTTTTTTTCTGTGAGGGTTGAAAATATATGTAATATATCACTTGTGTGGCAGACTGCGCAGGGGCGAAGGACGAGTGGAAACGTGTCTCGTTTGAAACTTGTACAAATAACCAGTTGAGTGAAAAATGTAGTATATGGGATATTCTTTTCTCAGAAATGCACTCAACGCCATTTTTGTATATACCAGTAGAATCATATAATGATTTTCGAAAAACTCTCTTCAACATAGATCAAACTCCTTTAGACGGAACTAATACTCAAGCTTCTGTTGAACTTCTACCAAAATTTTATTTTTCCATGGATTTAAAAGCCGCAGTAGGTAATAAATATTTAGTTGAACAAAACTAAAAATTTTCATTAATTCATTATGAACCGTCTAGAAAAGGTGAAAAAAGGTATATAACAAAATATTCGAAAGCAGTTATGCTGCGAAAAATGCAATAATAAATAGGGTATGTCATTTGAAATATCAAAGTTAATGCTACTTTTTGGTATGAGCGGCAACGCCGATGCGCTGAAAATTAGTCAATAGAGCGGAGCCTAGTATCTACGTTGACAAATTTTGAAGTTCAACATGGATATTTTCAATTAATTTAAGTTTTCAATGAAATTGGTTAAGTACTCATTCAAATCTATAAAGATGAATGTTGAGAAAGAGATTGTAAATTCATCCATCAACTTATTTGATTCATTCAGTTGTCTTATGTGTATCTACCTAATGTATTATTGTATTAAGGTGCTATTAACAGTATGCAAAACATTGGTGTTATTTCTTATTACTCTAATTTCTGAGTATACTAACATTTCGAGTAGGAGGTTGGTTAAAATATTTTCATCATCTCCTAATAAGGAGTCAAATTGGGCGAACAAATTTCATTAGTTATCATTCAGTAATATGAATATTTCAAAACTAAATTGATTATTACATATCTTTGCCTCTAGATATAAGCAGTATTTACAAATTTTCAATTTTTTTCTAGATTGCATCAAAGTTCTACTGAAACAAATGGAGTTAAGAACAAAGAAGAATCAAAAAACGCTACTTCGAAAGATGGTGTTAATCAGGAAAGAGAGACTTACAGTAAAGAAATATCATACGAATTTCAAGGATATATGAATCCGATTATACAAACCTTATCTAAAGAGACTGTTTTGAGTGGAAAATTTGGAGCAAAAATAGATGAAGAATTAACAAAACACTCACAATCTGCGCTTACCCAGAACATAGGTTCTAAAAAACCAAACATGGAAAAGAATCTCGAAGTAAAGCCCAGTGAAAGTGCTTCACAACATGCTGTTAAACCAGTCGAAAATTCAGAACCATCTCCAGGCAGAACGATCTCGTCTAGAAAATTAAACATAGAGAAAATATTTGAGAAACGGCAGACTGAGAGAAATGCGTTGCGGTCATCCCCAATGTTGAGCAACATGCCACATAGGTCTCATTACAGAAAAGTCTCTATGAAGAAATATGATGAGAACACTATGAAACTATTGAAAGAACTGACGAAAACTCTGGGTTCTGAAGGAATATCAGCTATATCACATCTTGTTAAAGCCGAAATAGTAAGTAGTAGTAGTAGTAGTAGTAATATATATATATATATATATATATATATATATATATATATATATATATATATATATATATATATATATATATGTATATATGTATATATATATATATATATATATATATATATATATATATATATATATATATATATATATATATATATATATATATATATATATATATATATATATATATATATATATATATATATATATATATATATATATATATATATATATATATATATATATATATATATATAATATATTCTGAGGGATGTTGAAGAGCTTCGTGTCCGATTGCGTAAGGTCGGAACTTTCGATTGATTTCCCACCTCCGATTGCAACTTCAAATCCGATAATTGACCAGATTAGTGTGACGTCACGCCGCCATCTTTATAGAGGAAGGTTATGGGCCATTATCTGAACAAACCGTATTTACCTTTGCTTTTGTGTGGAAGTGATATATTTTTCAGTGTGGAAATTTTTTATTCAAATGATTTAAAACACTGTTGTTTTTGTGTAGGTCCTTAACTATGCTATTATTGATATTCATATGTATTTATTTCAAGATAAAACCTGCGAATTTTCTCTGACAAAACCGACTCTGATTGTAACCTTAAAAAAACCAGCAAGATGTTTCATTAATATAGATTTATTCATTCATTTAAACAATAGGCAATGTGTGAAGTCAATATTTTGTTGGTTGTATATTTGCTCGATACGAATTATTTCTCACTAGTAAAATTGTTTAACTTATAGCAAAGATGGTGATGTGTTGGTCACCTGATTGTTAACACTAGAACCAAAGGGACTTGTAAATTCTTCATATTAATCTTAGCTGACAAGGGGTTTTACTAAAAGATATTCTGCCACCTCGAGTTGAATTGAATATCCACCCAATTTAATGAGGGCAGAGTTCACACCTGAGCAGGTGAGTGAGGCCCTAACAAATTTGCAACCACAACAGAAGTTAAGGAATCATTCATTTCAACTGAACGTGATTAGTTTTGTTAACAAAAATTATGACAATTTTAGAATTTCATCAAAAATTTATTGACCATTTTGTTTATTTTCATACTCGTTATCTCAAAGATTTAAAATCAATACAGAAATTACAAAATTATTTGCTACTGAATTTCCTTTGAAATTTACCCTATTTAGAAAGAATAGCTTTTTTTAAAAATATTTCATGTAACTGTGTATCTATATGTTTTCATAGAGAAGACATAGCAATATGTGTAAAGTATCTTTTATTCCAGGTAGTGTACCTACTTATATTGAAAAAAAATTGTAAATTCTAGTATTTGAATTCAGTTAAAATATTGATTTCAATTATAATGTCTGAACAGAAAAAAATCATTAAACGATGTTCTATATGTACAAATAGTTTTGAAGAAACAGGTTTGAAGCAAATAGATAATTTTAAATAGTTGATGGAATCCGTAGTTACTACGTGATAATTTAACATGATGAACAAAAACTAAATTTGAATTTACTACGTTTATTATCACAAAAATACTTTTAAAAATATATAACACTGCGACTGCAATTTCGGTCACTAGACCATAATCGGGCAGATTGAGTTAAGAACTGAATACATAATTATAGATTTGCGCTTACGGGTGGGAAAGAATTATTGCAGGTACCTATAGACAAGAGGAATATATTTCAAGGAGGGGTAATCGAGTGAATTTCCCAAATTGGTACAATACAATGTTCTTAGAAAAGTCGTTATTGTTTGAGTACACTAAATATAGGAGAAGATATCAAGTCAATCTGGTCGTTCAGCAAGATATCTTTTGCATTATGATTGAGTTTAAAAATTTCTAATGATTTTAAGTAAGTAAGTTTGGTTCCTTTAGGTAATTTGTACATGATTTTAAAATTATCTATTTGTGGAAATGGGTGGTGGTTTTCACGGCAATGAATTGAAAACATTGAATTCGTTTTATTTTTCAAAAAAGATTATTGGTGTTCTTTAAATCTTGTCTTGAGCGATCGACCAGTCTGACCTATATACACTCTTTTACATACAGGACAAATCAACTTATAAATTACCAAACTTTCAAATTTTGAAGTGATATCTTTGGCATTGAATAAAAATCCTGAGAGTTTTGTCTTAGGTTTGAATGCAATTTCAATATTACATCTAGGGATGACATTAGCAACTTCTTCTGTTCGAGGACCAAAATATGTTAAAGATGTGAATTTTTCTGATTTTTCTACTTTTAATTGAGGATATATGCTTTTGTACGCTAGTTGACTAAGTTTCTTGTTTATCATTTTATCTATCAAACTTGTATGAAAACCATTATTTGAAGCAATTATTCTCATAGTCGAAATTTATTTTGCTAAATTTGTTACGGATAATGGAATTGAAAACGCTCTGTGGATCATTGGATTAAAAGCGGAATGTTTATGGGAAAGAGGATGATTTGAATCCGACGGAATACATATATCTGTGAAAGTTGTTTTCTATATATATCGAAACTCAAAGTATTATTATTATGAAAGATAGTTAAATCCAAGAAGTTTATCTGTCGATCCAATTTTTTTTCAATTTTGAACGTTATATTTGGGTGAATGCTATTAATATTCAAAAACTTATCTAACTGTCTCGCGGTGCCCTTAAAACAAGCAATTACATCATCAACGTATCTATGCCAAAAACTTTTATGTGAAGCTTTTGTAGAATTGAATATTATCTTCTCTATATGTGACATGAAAATGTCTGCTATAAGGGGGAACCCATAGCCAGCCCACTAGATTGTTCAAAAATTTTGTTATCAAACTGGAAGTAATTTTGACTAAGACATATCTAATAAGAAAATAATATCATTTATTTTAATAATATCCATAGTGGATTGTTGCAAAATATCTAAGACAAGTGGAAACACTCATCTGCTGGTATATTGGAGAACATATTATCAACATCGAAGCTAACAAGAAAAAATAATTTTGAAATGTTTTACATGTTAATGAAACGATAATATTAACAGGTAGAAGCTCGATCAAAACTGATTGTAACATAACTAATATGAGTGAAAAAAAAATGGTTCAAAATAACAAGTAATATATTCGAAAGAATTTATAAGTACTGAATGGAATAAAATTCGTTCTATAAAAGTCTGCTATGACTGAAGTATTTGCTTCACAAACTCCGGCCTTCAAGATTTCCACAAATTCTCACTAGTTATGGGTCCAGACTACCAGATAAAATTTTCTCCTCTTTGTGTAGCTGCCCCAGTATTTGTGATATTTATTTACCTGATTTTTTAAAATTTAAGTAGCTTCAACAGAAGAACTTAAATTTAGCACTACAGCTTCAGACTCTTTTTGAAGAAGCCAAGTGAAACAGGATTAAATTGAAATTTTTTCAAAAGCTCCGAATTTTTTCTTCACTCTCTTCAGCTTGTTTCGGAGCATTCCATGAACAAGCCTTTTCTGTTACACAAATATTGTGGTGTACATGAATACATACTGCAGCCATGTGGTGACTTGTCTCCTTGGACAATCTCTTTATTTATATTATTTAGCCAAGTGAAACAGGATTAAATTGAAATTTTTTCAAAAGCTCCGAATTTTTTCATCACTCTCTTCAGCTTGTTTCGGAGCATTCCATGAACAAGTCTTTTCTGTTACACAAATATTGTGGTGTACATGAATACATACTGCAGCCATGTGGTGACTTGTCCCCTTGGACAATCTCTTTATTTATATTATTTAGCCAAGTGAAACAGGATTAAATTGAAATTTTTTCAAAAGCTCCGAATTTTTTCTTCACTCTCTTCAGCTTGTTTCGGAGCATTCCATGAACAAGCCTTTTCTGTTACACAAATACTGTGGTGTACATGAATACATACTGCAGCCATGTGGTGACTTGTCCTCTTGGACAATCTCTTTATCTGGATCAATGGACAACTGTAAGAAAAAGAATATATTGTATATTATACAAGTGAATACTACAATCGTTTATTAAATGTAATTAATGCATTACCTCAATAGCATAGGTCCAAATAAAAATCACATATGTTTGAATGTTACACGTTATTATGATTAAGCTAGTGAGCATATTATAAAAATAACTATAGGTAATGAAACATTAACATACAAAAAATCTCATTGCCCTCCGAAGATTTTGCATCTTGCATTTAATAATCTTAAAATATGTTCTTTAAATAACATCTATCGGTTATATTTAACTCTAGGTACTCTACTCTAGTATTTATACATAAGATAATTACTAGTATTCTCTTCAGAACCATTTCTTAAATTGAATATTTACAAAAATTAATTCACTTATACAGTAATCAAGCACAACAAGAGTTTGTTTGGATAATACATCTGACGTAATCCTACAATTTTGACGGCAGCGACGTCAGCACAAATCTGGTCAATTTGGGCTCCGAAGTTGAAATAAAGATCGAAACGCAGCGACCGACGTCGTACAGCCAGTTTAATGATTGACTTATGGCCCGGGGAATTCCCTTAAACTAGACATTTCTGTTCGATTGTTTATTTCGTCATTTTTGTGTTAGATGCATTACCATTGAACATATAAGTAATCAATAAAAATTATTGGCACTGTTTTTGGTGTTATTAACTTGAAGGAAAGACTGAATAGTGAATACAAAAACAAATTACACAAAGTGAACAAGGAAAATTCTTTATTAATTTAAAAAAATTCCAAGGAAGCTGGTTATACGTATTCAGCAACGCAGCATCTTTGATGATTTTAGTCAAATAAGCTGCACTGATGAGATCTAATAAGATCAAAACAGCTGTATGCAGATTTTGAACCTGGGTGACTTGACAATTTCTATAATTCACGGTTCGATTGTCAATGAAGATTTTGCGTTGCTGAATACGTATAACCAGCTTCCTTGGAAAGTTGTTCGATAATTTTTTATTATTAAAGAATTTTCCTTGTTCACTTTGTAATGTATGAAATTGACCACGGTCGACAAGTATGTTTTTCATGATTTGATTGTTGTATTTTGCGTATTAAGCGACTAGAATATTCGGAGCGCGCTCTCGTGAGTATATCCAAAGGTTTTAAATCACTATTTTAGTGTGCCTTGGAATCATATACACCACTGTTGTAGAGTAGATATCTTCATATCAGGAGGTACATGTTTAAGCGACGAATTTCTGCATTTTCAGTCTAAGCGGTGAACTGCTGTTTTCTTTGGTAAAATGGCGCTCTGGATTGTTATCCAGACAGTGTTACTGAACACGATTTGTATTGGGGAACAATTAGAAATTTGTCAATTCACTCCGAGTCAAATAAGCTGCACTGATGAGATCTAGTAAGATCGAAACATCTGTATGCAGATTTTAATGACTTGACAATTTCTATAATTCACCGTTCGATTGTGAATGCAGATTTTGCGTTGCTGAATACGTATAACCAGCTTCCTTGGAAAGTTGTTTGATAATTTTTTAAATTATTATAGAATTTTCCTTGTTCACTTTGTGTGATGTATGAAATTGACCATGGTCGACAAGTATGTTTTTCACGATTTGACAAAAACAAATGTCATATGGAATTATTTCAGTGCAGTTGTGAATACGGCAAAGTGTGAAATTTGTGAAACAACTTCTTCAGAGAAGAAGGTTTAACTACTTTATTTAAAGGTCATTTACAAATCCATGCATGTCAACCCTTTTACTGCGTGAACCGGACATCTATGCGTAATAGTATATTACATACCGAGCGGGGAAGTAATCTATTACAGCCGAACGGCAAGGTAGCATACCGAGGTGCGTAGCACCGAGGTGTGCTGCAGACGTGAGGCTGGAATGATTTTCCCCGAGGTTTGTATACTATTTTACTCACAATCTATCACATTAATAATCAAGTTCTGATAATAATTATTATTACTTGTATTAATTAGGCAACATAAAAGTTAGTTGATTTAACCATAGATTCGATCTGACAGTTGGGTCATAATTCACAATTTAATTTTTGACAATATTAACGAAAAATGTCCGACTGCGAATTTGAATCCATACTACTAGAACTTCTAGTAGCTGCAGAACTAACATCCGAAGGCCTCATTCCTGTGAAAAGCAGAGGAAGGTATGTGAATACGGAGACTGTGCTCCTTGCCTATTTCGGTGAATTGAGTACCTAATCAGAATAAAGCCAGTACATAATGGTCAAGGTACTCGATGCTACGAACAGTATTAAATATAGGCAATCAGTAATTATGCAAAATTACGGGCATACTTGAAAAGGCAAAATGTGGGATGCAACGCTAAAAATTCAAGTGTTCTTTCCAAAGCAAACATCGATAAATTTCTAAACGATGCTCCGATAGAATATATTTCCCTCAAAAGGTAGGTAACATTTTAATTTCTTTAGTTAATATTAAGAATGTTAAAGTACATATATATTTCCGGTTGCTTTGATTATTGGCATTTCTGGAGCTTGCACGTGTGATGAACTTCTAAAAGAAAATCCTAGAACGTCGGCTTCATCATCGAATTCTGAAACTCATAACTTTGAGCAACAAGGTCTTGCTTTAACGGCCAATAGTAATCATAATTCGACTGTAACTATTGATATTTATAATTCCAAATAGTTTTTTCTTTTTATATTAAATGAATATCGAGTTAATTCTGATTTATTTCCATACTAGTAGGTAAAGTGACACAAGCTAGCCGGTAAAGTGACATTTGCTAGCCGGGAAAGTGACATTTGTTAGCCGGGAAAGTATGAAGTATGTAATGAAGCGCTTCCCGACTGTTTTGAAGGTTAGAAAACCATCGATTACCGATCGATTGTGAGTAAAATAATTTCGTGGCCGTATGGCGGGAACCGTATTAGTACGAAGCATGTTTCAGTACATTAACTGCGGGAACCGACAAAATACCATATTCTCTTCGTAACTTGGGGTGCCTATTCAATGTTATTGGTTTTCTCTTTATTTCCTGAACTATGTTATCAAATAGCCATCGTTTCACTGCGGGACCGTATAGGCTAGTCAACAAGTTCAAAACGTGTTGATTCTTGATAAAGCTCCTGAAAATATGAGCGACTGCTCATTCGATTCGTCTAGAAAGATGTATCTTGTGAGATTGATCAGTACATCAAAAATTGAAATTGTTATTAACAAATTAAGATCTACAAAAGATAGCATTATGTTTTTCGTTATTAACTCAAAAATTATTGATATTCGAAATATTTTGAAAAAATATCCTCAGAGAAGAGAAAATTTCGTATTCAATAGTCCGGACTGCTGAAACTTCTCTATTATTTTCAATTTCAATGTAACGCCGAAGATAGGACTCATCGCGGCCGTTACGCTATGGACGAATTGCCGCTAGAGCCCAATAGCAATTTATCGTTGCCGCGACGTGTTTAAAACAGTTGCGCAACCAAACATGAGTTGTGTTACCGACCTTATTACAACATTATAACAACTCTGTTTTGCACCAATTTGGTCAATAATTTTTGGGTTTTTAAAACGATCCTGTTTTAACTGTAAGTAGCAGTTTGCCGTTTTCTGAGCGTTGCTAAATTTACTTTAAATCGACCACACCTGCGCCCTCTCGTGCCACAGTTCACTTTTCATGGTGTTGGAAAATAGTAAATTTTTTAACCAATTAATTACTTATTGTCGAAATGAACACTTAGAGAAAACTTTCTAACAACTACTACTGCATGTTAATAATAATATTATTATGTTTCATTCGTACGCTCAAGACACCCTATATTTATATTGCCGAAAAATAACGATTTCCAAACGGAAATCAGCAACGCATTTCATTTTACTGTCAAATATACCATTGTTTCGAACCAAAAAACACGCGCGCCTAAAAATAAAAAAACAAGAAAAAAATAATTCAGGGAAACGATTACAAAAGTTGACATTAATTCGAACATGACTTAAACAGGCTATATGAATTGTTTCTGTGAAACTGAAATGAGGCCTTATAATCCTTTGTTCATGTTTGTTTACGTTCCAAAAAGGGGTATAATAGGCGTCAACAAAACTCTGGTTATCAATTAACTAAAAAATATACTAACTTTCAACGTTAGTTTACCAGAAAACTTACTTTATACCCGAAGCGCGATTGGAGTTGCTTATCCGACCAAAAACTGAACGCTGTTCAACTAACGATCCGACCTCGCACCACATGTTGAAACGCGTGTCTCCGTCACAGAACACCTTAACCAGATGTTCTGTGTTTCCGTGTTGATCAGCAGCTTTCAGTTTTCAGTAGTGTCACTTGCCATTAGTAATGTTATAATTCTAACATTTTTTCTCAAACAATTACGTCGACAAATATTTTCAAAATTATGGCTGACTATTTCAAAGTTGTGTACATAAAAATTACTCAAGAGGTAGAACCGATGGGAAGAAAATGGAATTGTGTACTGGCCCCCTACAAAAGGGCAAGTCCGGCAACAGCAATCCAACGCTGGTAGTATACCAGATAAAAATAAATGGAAAAAGTACGAATGTTTAGTAAAAGCCAGCAATATACTTCTATATATGCACGCTTCTGCCCAGGCAGACTACAGCACCACAGATGAAGAAAAAGGAAAAATAGTTCCCGCTAAATATCTGTCTACTTTTAATAAAAGAGCAAGTGCCCTCAAAAAGAATATATCCAGTTTGCCTGCTTACGATTTCAGCTTAAATGAGCATAATTTTTTTTGCCTCTAATAGGAGGCAGTGTATTTAAAGGCTCGTTTCATTTTATTTTTTAAATAAATCGTTTTCAAATGACTTTTTCGAAAGAAAATGAAACGCATTTGCAAGTTTTGTTATTGTAAATAGTTAATACAATTTTGAGGTTAGTTCAGGATCATTCAAATTCTTCTTCTTTTACTAAATATTATAGCCAACAGCATGTATGTGTTTGTTGTCACAGTCACAAAAATAAAAAAGCAAAAAGTTAGGTATAAAATTAATATCAAAATTTTGCAGTCATGTCCTCTATAGAAAATATCATAAAAAAAGGTTAGTTGCAAAGAACACTCTGCGCAAACTTTTTAAATTTAACTGACAAATTCCCTCCTGGTTAGTTATATTCTTCAAGGTCGGCTCTCCTTCAGAAATACGTTCAACATAACTAAAGTAGCCACTTAAACGTGTTCAGAACGTTATTACCATTTCAAAAATATTTACTACTTGTAGTCAGTTGATTGAACATTGTAACAACGTTGAAGTTTAACTAAAGTCATGCTTAATATTAGGACGACGTTGTCCGGTGGTTTAGAGAGCGTCGTTCTATACATGACTAATCTCTGCACTAAGTACACCGTTCATTTTGGTGTATTATGTGGTTATCGTCGCCAAAATGCTACTTGGGTAGTATCATCGACTGATTTTCGAAAAACATTTTTCGAACAATTCTTTAAGATATAGTTTATAAACAAATAGAGAAGGTATTTTTTGAAAATTTTTTTTCACCATTTCATTGTCTTGGTCAGATAATGATTTTTTCGAAAAAAATTGAGTTTTTTCTTATTTAGAATTGTTTTTTTCAATATTTCGATTATTTGAAGTACAAGTTGAAAATTATTATTACTTTGAAAACCATAATATCAGCATTTTTTCATGGTTTAATAAAAAAAAATTTGATATATACTTTCATTCTTCATTGAACTAACGATTTGTTTTAAACAAATCATAGAAACCATTATATCTTTTTTCTAAGGCTAAGAGAAATTATAAAAACACCTATACATATGGAAATAAAAAAAAGTTTTCTATTTTTTATAATATTTTTAATACTACACGAGTAGAAACGCGCCACTTGAAGCCATTGAATTTGATTGATGGTGACAGGTCAAGATCATAAATCATGACAGATCTATTGTTATGCCAGGTGTGCAGTCTATTGTTATACCTGGTCTATTGTTATACATGACTGGTCATAAATCATGACAGATCTATTGTTATGACAGGTGTTCCTATTGTTAGGGCAGGTGTTCCTATTGTTAGGGCAGGTGTTCCTATTGTTACTCCAGGTCTATTGTTATGGCAGGTGTTCCTATTGTTAGACAGGGGTGTATTAACTAATTATTGATGGAGACAGGGGGACCGTGAGAATTGAATATTTCTTTACAAATCTAGACCAAAAAAAAAGCCCCCACACAAACGGTGGAAGTGGAATAATACCACAAAACTTGGAGGGGGTAAAGGCATAAAAACAGCTCACTGCAAACAAATAGACAGTTATTCTTTAACATCTACCAATTAATTGAATTTATGATTCCTGGATACCTTTTACTAAGTATTTGTACATATATCCAATTTGGCGAGATTGAATAATTTATTGAACTTTTTTTTCATATAAAATTCACAAATTTTTTTAGGAAGAACAAAATAACTTAAGTAACATTTTGCCTATAAGATGCATGAAATTCATCAGATCAATCAAATTTTATTTCTTTGATTAGGCAGAATGCGAAATTGTTTATTATAAATCGCATATTTTCTTTTTCTGTTTAATTTTATGTATACCACAAGCTTCAATTTGAAGCGTAGATGAAACATGTCATTTACCTGGAATAAAAAAATATTTCTTCTTTAAATAATCGAATCAGAAAGTTTTATTATTCTCTCTCGTAGTTGGAAATATCAAAATATTTCTAAAACTTCATCTATGTAAATGCAACTAAATTCACTTTCTCTTTTAACAACCGGGATAACCCAGTTACAACCAACGAAATTAATTTTTAGTTTCCCTAACTGAAATAAAGATAACCGATAATTATAAACATACAATACAATAGTACCTTGTCATCCAAAATGAAATTGATGCATTTTATATTGGCCAAACCGATAAACCTATCAATAGAAATTATAAAAACTCATTAAATCAAATCTTTACAGATGTAATTACGAACAAAGATCAGAAAATACTTATTAGGTATTATATGAATAAAAATAATTTATTGAATATATGATTCCTGCATTCATTGTATAAATGATTTGTCCAATTTGATGATATTAAATAACTTAAGTAACATTTTTCCTATAGGATACATGAAATTCATCAGATCAATCAGATTTCATTTCTTTGATTAGGCAGAATGCGAAATTTTTTATTATATATCTCATATTTTCTTTTTCTGTTTAATTTTATGTATACCACAAGCTTCAATTTGAAGCGTAGATAAGAAATGTCATTTACCTGGAATGAAAAAATATTTTTCCTTCAAATAATCGAATCAAAAAGTTTAATTATTCTCTCTCGTAGTTGGAAATATCAAAATATTTCTAAAACATCATCTATGTAAATGAAACTAAATTCACTTTCTCTTTTAACAACCAGGATTACCCAGTTACATCCAACGAAATTAATTTTTGGTTTCCCTAACTGAAACAAAGATAACCGATAATTATAAACATACAATACAATAGTACCTAGTCCTCCAAAATGAAATTGATGCATTTTATATTGGCCAAACCGATAAACCTATCAATAGAAATTATAAAAACTTATTGAATCAAATCTTTACAGATGTAATTACGAACAAAGATCAGAAAATACTTATTAAGTATCATATGAATGAAAATAATTTATTGAATATATGATTCCTACATTCATTGTATAAATGATTTGTCCAATTTTATGATATTAAATAACTTATTCAATTTTTATAAGATTCATGAAATTTTTTCATGAAGAACAAAATAACTTATGGAACTTTATTACCGAAAATTTATTTATCTAATTACAAACCTTCTCATTTGAAACACTAAATTATTAAAAAAATGTAATTTGAACATTCATTCACATGCATTATAACAGGTCCCTCTGTTTTATATTAATAAAGATAACCGTTAATTATAAACATACAATAGTACCTAGTCCTCCAAAATGAAATTGAAGCATTTCGTATTGCTTTAATCATTTATATTGGCCAGACCGATAAACCTATATATAGAAATTATAAAAACTTATTGAATCAAATCTTTACAGATGTAATTACGAACAAAGATCAGAAAATATTTATTAGGCATTATATGAATAAAAATAATTTATTGACTATATGTTTCCTGCATTCATTGTATAAATGATTTGTCCAATTTGATGATATTAAATAACTTATGCAATTTTTATAAGATTCATGAAATTTTTTCATGAAGAACAAAATAACTTATGCAACTTTTTCACAGAAAATTCATTTATCTAATTACAAACCTTCTTATTTGAAACACTAAATTATTAAAAAAATGTATTTGAACATTCATTCACATGCATTATAACAGGTCCCTCTGTTCTATATTAATAAAGATAACCGATAATTATAAACATACAATAGTACCTAGTCCTCCAAAATGAAATTGAAGCATTTCGTATTGCTTTAATCATTTATATTAGCCAGACCGATAAACCTATATTTTAAAATTATAAAAACTTATTGAATCAAATCTTTACAGATGTAATTACGAACAAAGATCAGAAAATATTTATTAGGCATTATATGAATAAAAATAATTTATTGACTATATGTTTCCTGCATTCTTTGTATAAATGATTTGTCCAATTTGATGATATTAAATAACTTATGCAATTTTTATAAGATTCATGAAATTTTTTCATGAGGAACAAAATAACTTATAGAACTTTTTCACAAAAAATTTATTTATCTAATTACAAACCTTCTTATTTGAAACACTAAATTATTAAAAAAATGTAATTTGAAAATTCATTTACATGCATTATAACAGGTCCCTCATACCAGGGGAAAAAAGGGTACACATCTAAAGTTTTAAAAAACCTAAATCACATGTGTGATAAATCAGTTGTAAATATCGTATATTATTACGATGAATGACAGACAGCTTCTTTAATAAGAAAAACTTTTCATATGAAATATAGACAAAACCTCCTAGTGTTTAAAAATGATTATGCTAATACGATCAATATTATATAAATAAATTGATAGAGAGTTAAGTATTATGTATTTAATTCAACTTAGATTATAAATTATAACCCATACTTTGTATGAAGTAGTAATAAAGTTAAATTATTATTTCATTCTGTTATTCTACATTGAATATTTAATAATTTTATAATTGTATGCATACTTATAAACAGTCACATACCTTGCCATGCCAAAAAAAGCCCACACACATCTATACTAAACGGATAAAATTGTTTTATATTCACTGGATTCTATATGTAGCAACATTTTGATATTAAGAGGGGAAAAGTAACTTTCCAAAACTTTATGTGGCTCTTCTTCTTCGGGAACTTTTGCAGGTGGAATGAATCTCTTTGTACGGAGGATGAGTGAAAAAATTGACAATGACGATGCTATAAACAATTATTACACAATCGAATATTTGGCAGATTTTAGTCCCACAGAAATGGGTCAAAAGAAGAAAGGAATCGTATTTTAGAAAACAGCTAGATCCATTACATTAATGAACGATCGTAAAACGCTGGATGTCTGTGACGTTATCCATCAGAGGGTGCAAATAAATCAGTGGTAGGTGGACCGCACACACCCTGTGTGTGTATATATAAGAATGCTCAATGATACAGGGAGCATCAGATTCAACCGTAACAACCGTAAAATGAATATGTGTAATGAAGTGTACCTCGAATCTCCAACCTCACCGGAGCCTCATGAGCAGAAGGATGAAGTTTTTTTACCGTTGCACCCTTCATGCATAAAAATTGAGGAGATGGAAGAAGAAGAAGAAGAGAATTTGATTGAGGGAGAAGGATGGGCTTATGACTCTATGGGGGACGAATTGGAGATGAATGATGAAGACGGCTATTTCATCGATCATGCGGAAGATGGTTATTTCATCGATCATGCAGAGAAGGTTATTTATTCGATGAGGCGGAAGATGGTTATTTCATCGACCAGGCTGAAGACGAGGGTTACGTCGATGGGTATTATCCTCCCCCATCGCCTTCTTCTTCACTCGGAGAAGATTCGGGATCCGAGGAGTGAAACGGTATGTAAATCAGGTATTAAAATGAATGCATCCATAAAAAACATATTATTTATCAATTATTTCACATTATCCAGCTATTTCTAGAATTATCTTACCATCTAACAAACAATTTTATGTTTTAATAACAACAACTTGATTTTTTTCTAGTGAATGTACCAGCAGTAACATCAAGGTTAATGAAATGCGTGTAATGGCGAGGAGTAAAACGTAATGTAAATCAGGTATTAAAATAAATGCATCCATAAAAAACATGTTATTTCTCAATTATTTTACATTATCCAGCTATTTCTAGAATTATCTTACCATTTAACAAACAATTTTTTGTTTTAATAACAACTACTTGATTTTTTTCTAGTGAATGTACCAGCAGTACCATCAAGGTTGATGAAATACATGTCATGGATATACAAGCCTGTACTGAATTTATAAAATTGAGTCACAATGACACACCCATATGTATGAATTGATTGTGAAATATTAGCTCAATATTGAGAACATTGTGTTAGATAGTATCATTTGATAGAGATATTATGTATACTATTAGTGATGTAATTGTATATAAATACGATGTTGGTAGAGCTATGTACAAAAAATGTATGATATTATATAACAATAAACTTTATTTTAGAAAATTTATTTATCTAATTACAAACCTTCGGAGCCAATGTCAAAGTTACATAGTGAGGTGATTGTTATATTGAATTGTGATATACCCGATAATAATAACACTGTCTTGAAATTGCATATTGGTTTGAAATATGGAATAAGAGTTTGCTTTTTAAATATAAATGATAGTATTTGACTTTAGAACTATGCAAAAGAAAAAAACTCTATATAAAATGCAGCTAAATAATAATCATATACAATATAAACAAATAATTTTTCAATCTTGAATACTAGAACTGCTTTTTTAGGAAATTTTGGGTGACTAGAAATAAATAAAACGTAGACGATAAACGTATACGAATAATAAATATTTTAAAATCATGAGATAACTAGAAGTACTTACTTATTTGGAAACATATAAACCTCTATAGGGTTAAGAAAATAAAATATAGAAGATGATCATGTACATTGATGAATATTTTTTTCGAAAAACACATAACTTTGAATAAAATTTTATGTTATAAAATGTAACTAAAGAATATTCGTATACAATATAAACAAATAATTTTTTAATCTTGTATACTAGAACTGCTTTTTCAGGAAACTTTGGACGAATAGAAATAAATAAAACGTAGACGAAAAACGTATACGATTACTGAATATTTAAAAAATCATAACATAACTAGAAACACTGCTTAAGAAACATATAAACATTTATCTGATTAAGAAAAGTAAAATATAGAGGATGATCATATACATTGATACATATTTTTTTCAAAAAACACATAAATAGCTCTTAAACCATAACATGACTAAAACTACTTTCTGAAAGTATTTAGAGAAATGAGCATTATAACGTGATTAAATCGTTGACCAGGGATCTTTTGTACACAATTCTAAGAGGCATACAAATCGCCCCTTTTGTCCCTATTGTAGTGTGAAGACCATTATATGAGACCAGCGTTTTATACAGCTACACCTGTGGCTGTGAAAAACCAACTACACCTTACGATTTCGAATGCATACAAGACACTCCTAATGACAGAAGCAATTTCGAACATCTAATTTGAGCGTTGCTCAGAATATTCGCAATGTATGTCTGAATAACGACGATATTTTCAACATTTCTTCAATGCAAAAAATCAAAACGGGTCTTTTTCGAATTACGAATTTTATGCACCTGGCATATTTTGATATAAAATTTTTATCCAGTTGTTACTTCCAAGCTTTCCATTCTGAATTACCATGAAATTTCGAATAAATGTTAAACTTTTTCACTGTACGCCACGGACAATTCGAATAAAATTGTAAAAATTGAATTTACGTATTCTGTAAATAACCCCATCCTATGCATATTCTGAAGTCCATAGTTCGGAGTAAGTAGGAATTACAATTAAGGTTTGTAAGAATGCGTATTTCAATCGTTCATAATATTCTGTTTCTTGAAAAATCGAAATTGATATGATTGAAACTTTTTTGTATACATGAAACGATTCGAATGCTTAAATAGACGGAAATATTAAGAAATACAGGTACATTGAAAAATTCATGAATGAATGATTAGGCAGAATGCGAAATTTTTTTATTGATCTCATATTTTCTTTTTCTGTTTAATTTTATGTATACCACAAGCTTCAATTTGAGTCGTAGATAAAAAATGTCATTTACTGGGAATGAAAAAATATTTTTCCTTTAAATAAATCAAATCAAAAGTTTAATTATTCTCTCTCTTAGTTGGAAATATCAAAATATTTCTAAAACTTCATATATGTGAATGTGATTCCTGGATACCTTTTACTAATGATTTGTACATACCTTTATTCAATTTGGTGATATTCAATAATTAATGGAAAAATTTTAAAAAGCAGCCAAAAGATTCTGGTAAAATAAAATCAAAGTGTCTAATCAAAATCGAGGGGACTGAATCAACTATATTATTTTGATATTGTTCAAATTGTTAATTCGTTAAAATTTACTTAACAATTTTTTTCGCGTTCTAAGTTCACACAAAAATATTTTTAAGATTTCTTACAATTTTCCAGCATCACAAACATTGCAACAGTATTTTGTTTTGATATGCGACACTTTTTTGCAAAAAGTTATCGGAGCGATGCAAAAAAAAATTAACATATGCATGGTTTAACTGTTGTAATGTTTGTAGTGTTGGAAAATTGTAAGAAATCTTAAAAATATCTATGTGCGAACTCAGAACGCGAAAAAAATTGTTAAGTAAATTTTAACAAATTAACAATTTGAACAATATCAAAATAATATACTTGATTCAGTCCCCTCGATTTTGAGTAGACACTTTGATTTTATTTTACCAGAATCTTTTGGCTGCTTATTAAAATCTTTCCATTAATTATTGAATATCACCAAATTGAATAAAGGTATGTACAAATCATTAGTAAAAGGTATCCAGGAATCACATTCACATATATGAAGTTTTAGAAATATTTTGATATTTCCAACTAAGAGAGAGAATAATTAAACTTTTGATTTGATTTATTTAAAGGAATAATATTTTTTCATTCTCAGTAAATGACATTTTTTATCTACGATTCAAATTGAAGCTTGTGGTATACATAAAATTAAACAGAAAAAGAAAATATGAGATCTATAAAAAAATTTCGCATTCTGCCTAATCATTCATTCATGAATTTTTCAATGTACCTGTATTTCTTAATAATCCCGTCTATTTAAACATTCGAATCGTTTCATGTATACAAAATAGTTTCAATCATATCAATTTTAATTTTTCAAGAAACAAAATATTATGAACGATTGAAATACGCATTCTTACAAACCTTAATTGTAATTCCTACTTACTCCAAACTATGGACTTTAGAATATGCATAGGATGGGGTTATTTACAGAATACGTAAATTCAATTTTTACAGTGAAAAAGTTTAACATTTATTCGAAATTTCATGGTAATTCAGAATGGAAAGCTTGAAAGTAACAACTGGATAAAAATTTTATATCAAAATATGCCAGGTGCATAAAATTCGTAGTTCGAAAAAGACCCGTTTTGATTTTTTTGCATTGAAGAAATGTTGAAAATATCGTCGTTATTCAGACATACATTGCGAATATTCTGAGCAACGCCCAAACTAGATGTTCGAAATTGCTTCTGTCATTAGGAGTGTCTTGTATGCATTCGAAATCGTAAGGTGTAGTAGGTTTTTCACTGCCACAGGTGTAGCTGTATAAAACGCTGGTCTCATATAATGGTCTTCACACTACAATAGGGACAATAGGGGCGATTTGTATGCCTCTTAGAATTGTGTACAGAAGATCCCCGGTCAACGACTTAATTACGTTATAATGCTCATTCCTCTAGATACTTTCAGAAAGTAGTTTTAGTCATGTTATGGTTCAAGAGCTATAAATGTGTTTTTTGAAAAAAATATTTATCAATGTATATGATCATCCTCTATATTTTATTTCTCTTGATCAGATAAATGTTTATATGTTTCTAAAACAGTGCTTCTAGTTATGTTATGATTTTTAAAATATTTATTAATCGTATACGTTTTTCGTCTACGTTTGATTTATTTCTATTCGTCCAAAGTTTCCTAAAAAAGCAGTTCTAGTATACAAGATTAAAAAATTATTTGTTTATATTGTATACGAATATTCTTTAGTTACATTCTATGTACATGATCATATTCTATATTTTATTTTCTTAACCCTATAGAGGTTTATATGTTTCTAAATAAGTGAGTACTTCTAGTTATTTCATGATTTTAAAATATTTATTATTCGTATACGTTTATCGTCTACGTTTTATTTATTTCTCATCACCTAAAGTTTCCTAAAAAAGCAGTTCTATTTAACAATATTGAAAAATTATTTGTTTATATTGTATATGATTATTCTTCAGCTGCATTATATATAGGGTTTTTTTCATTTGCATAGTTCTAAAGTCAAATACTATCATTTATATTTGAAAAGCAATCTCTTATTCCATATTTCAAACCAATATGCAATTTCAAGACAGTGTTATTATTATCGGGTATATCACAATTCAATATAACAATCATCTCACTATCTAACTTTGACATTGTCTCCGAAGGTTTGTTATTAGATAAATAAATTTTCTAAAATAAAGTTCATTGTTATATAATATCATACATTTTTTGTACATAGCTCTACCAACATCGTATTTATATACAATTACATTACTAATAGTATACATAATATCTTTATCAAATGATACTATCTAACACAATATTCTCAATATTGAGCTAATATTTTACAAGCAATTCATACATATGGGTGTGTCATTGTGACTCAATTTTATAAATTCAGTACAGGCTTGTATATCCATTACATGTATTTCATCAACCTTGATGGTACTGCTGGTACATTCACTAGAAAAAAATCAAGTAGTTGTTAATAAAACAAAAAATTGTTTGTTAAATGGTAAGATAATTCTAGAAATAGCTGGATAATGTAAAATAATTAATAAATAACATGTTTTTCATGGATGCATTTATTTCAATACCTGATTTACATTCCGTTTTACTCCTCGCCATTACACGCATTTCATTAACCTTGATGTTACTGCTGGTAAATTCACTAGAAAAAAATCAAGTAGTTGTTATTGAAACATAAAATTGTTTTTTAAATGGTAAGATAATTCTAGAAATAGCTGGATAATGTAAAATAATTAATAAATAACATGTTTTTTATGAATGCATTTATTTTAATACCTGATTTACATACCGTTTCACTCCTCGAATCCCAAATCTTCTCCGAGTGAAGAAGAAGGCGATGGGGGAGGATAATACTCATCGACGTTACCCTCATTTTCAGCCTGGACGATGAAATAACCATCTTCTGCCTCATCGAAGAAATAACCATCTTCCGCATGATCGATGAAATAACCATCTTCCGCATGATCGATGAAATAGCCGTCTTCTTCATCCATCTCCAATTCCTCCCCCATAAAGTCATCAGCCCATCCTTCTCCCTCGATCAAATTCTCTTCTTCTTCTTCTTCCATCTCCTCAATTTTTATGCATGAAGGGTGCAACGGTAAGAAAACTTCACTTTCCTGCTCATGAGGCTCCGGTGAAGTCGGAGATTCGAGGTACACTTCATTACACATATTCATTTTACGGTTGTTACGGTTGAATCTGATGCTCCGTGTATCATTGAGCATTCTTATATATACACACATAGGGTGTGTGCGGTCCACCTCCCACTGATTTATTTGCACCCTCTGATGAATAACGTCACAGACATCCAGCGTTTTACGATCGTTCATCAATGTAATGGATCTAGCTGTTTTCTAAAATACGATCCCTTTCTTCTTTTTACCTATTCTGTGGGACTAAAATCTGCCAAATATTCGATTGTGTAATAATTGTTTATAGCATCGTCATTGTCAATTTTTTCACTCATCCTCCGTACAAAGAGATTCATTCCACCTGCAAAAGTTCCCAAAGAAGAAGAGCCAAATAAAGTTTTGGAAAGTTACTTTTCCCCTCTTAATATCAAAATGTTGCTACATATAGAATCCAGTGAATATAAATTAATTTTATCCGTTTAGTATAGATGTGTGTGGGCTTTTTTTGGCATGGCAAGGTATGTGATTGTTTATAAGTATGCATACAATTATAAAATTATCAAATATTCAATGTAGAATAATAGAATGAAATAATAAATTAACTTTATTACTACTTCATACAAAGTATGGGTTATAAGTAGTATAACTAAGCAGCTTCTACCCCACAAAGTGGCTGGGTCAGCCTATAGGTGAACTGAGGTAACCTAGAAAGATGTCTATTCAAGATGGCGTCCATCCAAGATGGCGTCCCTCCATATGAAATGACGCAACCTAGATGTCTATTCAAGATGGCGTCCTGGGGGCCCTCCAAGATGGCGTCCGTCGACTCTATTCAAGAGGGGGCCCCTCCAAGATGGCGGAGGGCTTTCTGAAATGGGGCCCCTTTCATCCAAGATGGCGCTAGTTAGGATGGGGAAACCTAGCTGAAATAATGATAAATGAAAAATTTCTGTCGTGGGATTCGATCCCTAGCGGTCTAGTACCAGAGTCCAGCGGTCTATCGTCGAAGCTACGCTTCCTTCCAATCGATGTAACCAAAAATGTTGGTGATATATGCGACGATATATGAGTAGGTTCAGTTCGTTATAATAAAAAAAAAAAATTGACGTGAGATTAGATCCCTAACGGTCTAGTACGAAAGTCTAGCTATATGAGAGGATGAAATAAATATCAATATTCTTTATTATATAAAAATTTCCATATTTAATAAGTAGAAGAGCTAAAAGAAGTTTATTGTCAATGACCAGAAGAGGTAGTAGGAAAATCTTTGACAAAAATGTTGGTGATATATGTGACGATATATGAGTAGGTTCAGAGTTCAGTTGGTTAAGATGAACCCGATAAACCCCGTTAGACCCGTTAACGAAACCGATGAACCCGTCGGACCTGTTAACCCATCTTGGAACGCCCTCTGTTGGTTTGGTTCTGAATTACAAGATACTGTGATCTGTCAGAACGTCCTCTGTTGGTCAGGTTCCTAATTACAATAATACCGTGTTCCGCCATCTTGAGACGCCTCCTATCGGTAAGGTTCCTAATTACGATAATACCGTGATCAGCCATCTTGGAAGATGGCTAACATACAGAGTGAAGGAGGAAGTCTTCAGTTTATAGAGGTTGTGATTGGAGGTTATGTTCACCTTCACCAATGATTTGACTCATTTACATACGAAGCGAGTCTCGACCTGTCGCGGACAAGTCTCGACCCGCGTAGTAGGAAAATCTTCGACAAAAATGTTGGTGATATATGCGACGATATATCGGTAGGTTCAGAGTTCAGTTCGTTATAATAATAATAAATAAAAAAAATCCTGTCGTGGGATTCGATCCCTAGCGGTCTAGTCCAGCTATATGAGAGGGTGAAATATTTGATAAGCTGAAGAGCTAAAAGAAGTTCATTGTCAATGACCAGAAGAGGTAGTAGGAAAATCTTCGATAAAAATGTTAGTGATATATGCGACGATATATGAGTAGGTTCAGAGTTCAGTTCGCTACAATAATAATAAATGAAAAAATCCTGTCGTGGGATTCGAACCCCAGCGGTCTAGTACCAAAGTCCAGCTATATGAGAGGGTGAAATAAATATCAATTTCATAATAGTACGGAATATTTGAAAAGTTATGGTTTTATCACTGAAAATAATGATCCTTTTGCAATTTTATCATTTCTTTCGTAGTGTTTTCCAGTTTGTTTTCGATAGATGCCATTTTAGTTTGTCCTTGGGATAATCGTTGAACACATTGGGAACATGTTTGAGAGAAATACGTAAAGTGAAATTATCATCAGAATTTTGTAATGGTCCACTTGAAAAAATTCACTATTCTTCTCTTTCTCGTAACATAAAAAACCGCGCATCAATGATACTATGCCCGGGTTCTTAACCGTTTCCACCGTACTACATAATTCATATGTTATCGAGTCGAAAAGAAAAGTACCATAGTTGTTCACCAAGCTTATAGTTCCAGTACCTGAAGTCTTTTTGACTTTCCCTCGTATGAAGATTGCAGCGTTGTAAAACGATCCTTCGATAATGTTACAATCCAGATGAATTGTATGAACTGGAACAATATCTACAGGTAAATCGGATTGATGTTCAACATCTGATACCAAAATCTTCGGAGAGAATCCTAACAAACGTCCTAGTTCGATACTTTTTTTAAAGTTGATGTGAATTGAACGATGAAATAATTCAGACTTTAAAGTGTTATTATTAGGTCTCAAATAAACCACCTTATCTTTCTGCTCTTCACTATCCTCCCCTCCGACAATCAAATGTTTTCTCAGATAATTCTTAATATCGGTTATTTCGTATGTAACAATAGGGATTTTAAGCTTTTTCTCCTCCTTTTCACCTCTCGCAGAATAATAAAGATATGTATTTTCATCAATGTTCGGTATAGTATTGTATGAGCGAAAGCCGACTAGACCGATAGCGTACTGTTCGTTGGGATCTAGCTCGATAGGTGCGAAGAAATCTGTTGCCAGAATCGAACTACGTCCTTTAAATGTGAATAGTACAGACATGACTGACGAATATTTATTACATTTTATTGAATAAAAATTCAACACATAATTTACCACAATTTTGAGTATTATAAGTCTGATATTTAGCTCTATTGTAAATTATTTCTTCAAGTTCGTTCCTGGGTCACAAAAGTTATAACCAGATATGTGAAGTTCAATAGGTAACTTATTGATAATAGTATCAACTAAGCCTCCTCCCTCTAGAAAAGTTTAAAAGTTAATGTTACAAACTCTTATAGTTCATTTCGTGATCGACAATAATCATGGAGGAGTTGATTAACGAAATAATAGTAAAATATATTTTCATATTCGTTACTGTTTTTATGATTATTAAATTGATGAAAAATGCTCTATGTCCGAGCAGCAAGTTTCTATTCGACAAAGAACACGTGAAATGTCTAAGTTGTAGCTTAACTGTTTTCTGTATGAATGCTCTATGTCCGAGCAGCAAGTTTCTATTCGACAAAGAACACGTGAAATGTCTAAGTTGTGGCTTGACTGTTTTCTGTATGATAAGTTCTACGAATGTAAGCAAATGGAACATGAACGAGTCTACTATATTATTGAGGGTCGTAGATATTTTTGTACACTGAAATGTATTGGTACAGACCTGAATACTGATGAAGTGGATGGAATATCCTGTAAAATTTGTAAATCTTTCGGTACCTGTAGATGTGACTGTATATTGTATCAGAGAAAAAAAATAAATCGTAATAATATCATTCACTTTAAAATCTAAAATATGAAAAAAAAATTTTTATTTAAGACATACATAAAGCAAAATATTATATGAATATGTATATTGTGAAGATATCAATTCAGATATACGAAATTAATTCATAATTTCATTCATACAAAAAATAATTCACAATTTTATTCATAAAACCTAATGTAAAATATTATTATTATATAAATGTTACTGTTTTTTATGAGGAAATAATTTCATCAATCAATCAATATATAGAAAAGCAATTTATAATTTTATTCATCAAGACACAAATAATATCGAATAGAATATTATTGAATTTCCCTCATATATATATATATATATATATATATATATATATATATATATATATATATATATATATATATATATATATATATATATATATATATATATATATATCTCTCTCATACCTGTAAGTAGATTAAAAATCAATTAATGTCTTCGTCATAGGAAACAATTACTGTCTACTGAAAGTTTCAGTTTTTTACCCTCTTCATTTTTGTATATCCTAAAAACTGTATGATTGTATTTCGCCTGACACCAAAAATTTTTTATTCGATATAAGAAGGATATATCTCCAGGAGGCATAAATAAATCATACTGAGCCTTCATTATTCTGAATTTTGTACTAAAGTTGTAGTGCTTGAACCAAATTAATAATTTTTTGTAACAGTTTCCGCATATAGTTAAATTAAAAGCCTCAATTCTATAATAGTTGTAGAAGACATAATACCACTCTTGGTTATAGATATCATCCCTACCACGTTTTCTAGAAAATCTACTTTTATCTTTCCATTTAATTGAACTGAATTTTTCTAATAACTCTAAAGTTAGGAGTTTTGGAAGACCTAATTTAAGTATGTCACAAAAAGACTGGATATTTTCGATAATTTTTTGAATTGAAAATTCTTGAAGAGAATTTAGAGGTATGTTCTGGTCTTGATGATCCATAGTCTCTCTCTCTAGAACAAAAAAATTTTTTTTAAAGTGAATAGTGGCCCCATAGCAAAGTATCGAACGATGATGGAATTAAATATCGCTTATCGTCATGAGGACTTAGACCGATTTTAATTTGTTCTATGGAATACAGTGTGTGAGCGTAGGATCTGATAGAATTTTGAGTAATGAATTTTTTATCCTTCTCTCGCAAGCTACTTACATAATCCTCGAAAGTTATCTTATTTCTGACAACACAGGATTTAACGCCCTTAGATTTTTTTGTTATTTTGCCGTCTTGGATTTTGAAACTGTGCATTTTAGATCGAAGACCAGCAAAGTGGGTAATAATTTTACCGTTAGCCTCATCTTTCATTAAACCAGGAACTTTTTTATTCACCAAAGGAATTTGATAAGGGTTGTCTGGAGCATAATCAGAAGTATCAAAGTGACTGTAACAGTTTTCTTTGATGATTTTGTACGGATCACAGTTTAGATCATAGAAAAATGAATCAGTGTCTAGATAATTGATTTTACAACCCCCTAGGGGTACTTTAGATAACATAAAATCATAATGAAAACTATACATAAAAGTTTTTGAAATATCTAAAATAGCCATACCAATATATAGAGGTTTATTGAGTGTAACTCTGTCTTTTTCATTTCTATAGCCATTAAATCCTGACCAAAAACTAAACGGCTATGGAATCGGGGGGAGGAAATGAGATTTCTAGCTCCATAACGACCCTCGTATTTATTTGTTAGGCGAATTACCCTATGTAATCGGATATTTTCCATGGTTTTACCGAAAACAGCATTATTAGCAAGTTTAAATTGATTTTTCTGAAACGTAGTAGAGGCTTTCGTTCTTAGATCCGTATTTAGATCTATATAAGGCTTTAACCAGGGACTCTGTTTAAATTTCAGTACCTTGTGAACTCTCAAAAGAACTAAACCTGCTTTTAATACCTGTTTGAGATTCCTATAGTGAATTACGTAATTTCTCTTATTGAACAGGGTACACAATAGCTTTTTATGTATCGCTCCGGGAAGAGTTCGATGTTCGCAGCAAAATGGTAGATCTTTGTGGAGATCATGTAATTCTTGAGGATAATCGATGTCTACCTCAAGTATATAACCTTTCGAAGCATCGTCAGGTATTTCGGTCACATCTATATCGGTATTTTCATACCATTCGAACCCTCCATATGGTAAATATTGTGCCATAGCATGACCGTATAAATTATTTATATCAACATACAAGAGATATTTTGTAGGTTTACTCTCGTCAAAATCGTTCATACAAGGATTATTAGCTTCTGAAAATCTACCGATGCAACATGAAATACCTCCACGTATACCTCTCTCGATGAACATGATCATATCGATGTCTTTCAAAATTTCTAAACGACATTTTGTATATTTAAACATACAGGACCATGTATACGAAGGTAGAGTATTGTACCAAATTGGATCGAGATTGTAGGTTTTTGTGGCAGTTTCTCTGAAATTTTCCATTGTATCAGCGAGCAACATTATATCGGTTTTCATGTAGAGATCGCTGTACTCGCCTAGCGTCTTAATATTAAATGTTTTCCACGCTTTTAGCGCATGATGGTAACTTTCCTCACTAATATGAGAATCCGTAAGTTTATTGTAGAATTTTTCAATAGTAGGAAGCGTCGTATCGTTGAGTTTATCATAATCAGTTATATAGTCGTAAGAAAAAACTCCTTTTTGTGTTAGAAGCTCGAATTCCTCATCGAGTAAATGAGGAGATTCTTTTTTTAGATTTTTGAAGTTACCTAGAATCAGCGTTGAAACTAACTCGTCCAAGCTGGCCCCCATAAATCTAAAGGAGTCGATGAATCTAAATCTCAGATGAGTTTTCTCGTGATAATATGTGAATGAAATGTATCGTTCTTTTTTGAGGGGCAGGGGGGTGATGGGTCCCCTCTTGAGAAGTGACTTTACGATGTAGTGACCATCATAGTTACTAAGATTATGAGCGCATAAGGGCACAATAAAAAGTTTTTTAAAATTCAAATTACATTTCTGATGAGCCCACCCTCTAAATTCCCCAGAAAAATGATCGTGATCTCTAACAATTATATCCTTATCTGTGAAGGGCTTTTCGCAAATATGACAGTAAGTGGTGACTTCACCAGGTACCTCCGTCATAGGTTCAATGTGCTTCATTTTGGAATAAATAAACTTAGCCATTTTATCAATTTCATCAGTGAACCAATCTAAACAATTTTCACCTCGAAAACTAGCGTAACGTGAGAGACTATCATCATAGGAGCATTTTAGATAATAACCTACACTGTAGGCTTTATATTCTTGATACTTGGTAGTTTTAACACTAATTTCTTCACAACAATTTTCCAAAATAGCTTCGAAATCAGCATAAATTACAAAGGGGCATTTTTGTTTGAAAGAGTAATTACTGAATTCAACATAATCAAATTTAGGAAAAGTAACCTTAGAATTTTTCAAATCTCTGCATAAAACTTCGTGTTCATTCAATTTACTTTGAACGCTGAAATAATTCAAACATCTATCACAAATGAATTTTTTGCTTCGTTTTTTGGAAATTTGACTTGAAACGAGCCTGGAAAGATTTTTGATCCAGCAATAATGATACCTGATTTCATCTTCATTATCATCATGATCTTCTAAGGTAGGATCATATTCATTTAATTTAGGATAGTATATATTTTGAACTAATAGCAAATTGACGTGACGATTAGGATATCGTTGTTGACTCAACCTGATAGGTATCACTGAATAAAAAGATTTTTTTTCATTCTCAATCAATTCCAAGGCATATACATTAATCGAAATATCATTCATTTCTTCAAATTTTGCTATATGTGTAAGTTTCATCGAGATTTATAAACCTACAGTTCTCAAAACTTCCGAGTATAAAGGATATGATGACATTCGTTCTGAATGTCTAGTTGCTGGATAAAGACAACTGACTACGCTTCAGAAAAAGCATGCATGATCGTTGTTCACAACGTTGACGCAAGCTTTTTTGTTTGATATTTCCTTAGGTAATTTAATGAAAGATGAACCTCCAGTACCCATTTCAAATTTATTAATAGCTACTTCCAATAAGACAACTTTCGAGAGAGACCAACCACTGCCTTTGAAGCTCTTCTCTTCTAAATAGGTTAAAATTTTCTCTAAGACATTTTCTCTGAACCATAATGATAAATCTGTCGATATATCGATAATAGCATTTGGTGTACCAAAATATTTAAGTTCTATAATTTCACCATCATTTGATACCTTAATAAAATCACCCCAGAAAGTTGTGTTTACTTTTAAAGTACGAAAATCCTTAAGAATTTTCCTAATTTTATTTTTTAAAAGAACTAGAGAATCATTTAAAAATGATTTAACATCTAAATGTCGTAAATTAATAATAATCCCTGTCCTTACTCTATTTTCGTAAATAGCATTAATATTTCTCCACCTGATTCTATCATTACGTTTTTTCGGTAAGCCTTCACCAATGTGTTGTCGTCGTTGTTGAGGGAAATATTTAATAAAACAACTCATCCGTTTCATTTGAGCTATTTTAGCATATATTTTTCGTTTCTCCCCTATAGTAAAATTATTTCGTTTTAATTCTCTATAACAAATACGAATATGTGAAAAAATCATTTTTTGCCATGTTTTATAATTTATATGAGAATAATTTTCTTTAATTAATTTAAGCGTTTGATCTATTTTCGTTAATTTACCAGTAAAATTCATTTTTGTATAATATACAGAGAGAGAGAAAAAATATTGAAGGAAATTAAATAGAAAATACATAAAGAAAAATACATAAAGTGTAAAATTTTTTTTTTTTTTTACAAACAACCAATTCAAAGATTCAAGAGCACAATTAATCCAGTTGGATTTGTGTGTGCACTACACTAAACTAATACAAAACCTTTAAAATCAATCCTTTCTTTTCATTATTTCAAAAGTACTTTACAGGTATATTACTTAAGCATATCATTACTTACGGTAGTAATATACTGAAAATTTATCCCATTGGTATTCCAATACAAACAGGAAAAAAAAAAGAAAAAAAAGTCATCAACCAATTCAAACAATCATAATAAATACTCAGTCAAACCAGGGTATGTTTTTACAGATATCTCTATAGTTAACTATTATCCATTCGTTTAGTTCTCTTTTTATTCTAAAAAACTTTTGATTTCTTAAATTGTCTGGTAGAAGATTTATTATTTTAGGGATGACAAAGGACATATGTCTCTGAGTAGCAGAAAACAAAGAGTTAGATGAGTATAAACTATTTTTTGTAATTAATCTAGTATTTTTAGTATGATTCACATAATTAATAAAGTCAGTATTTTTACAACTATATCGAATAACATTTTTCACATACAGCTGCCTTATATTTAGCAGTTTTGATTCCATAAATAGCCTATCAGTAGAATATAATTTGCCTTTGAACAGCATTACTTTCATTATAAATTTCTGTGTAATAAAAAGTGGATAGAGGATGTTATTACATGAAGCTCCCCAAGCAGTTATACCATATGTCAAGACAGACTCGACTAGGGCTTGATATATTGTCTTAACTAGGTTTATTTGTACAACTTGCCTTAGCTCATAAAATTTGTAAAGTAGGTTTCTCAGTTTTTTATTTATATAATCCACATGTTCATGCCATGTCATACATTGATCAAAATATATCCCTAGATACTTAACGCTGTTTTTCCTTTTTATTACCTGACAACCATCACACAGTGTATCATTATTATAACACTCAGTTTTATGTAACTTCAAAGTTTGGGCACTAGGTAAGCCTCTCGCAGTCATAGCAAAGCAGAGAAAATGGGTCTTATCAACATTAAGAGTGAGTAGACTAGAATCTAGCCAGTGTTTAACTTTTGCCATTTCCTCCTCTGCTCTATCAAATACACCCGACCAGGACCGATCCCTCACCAGTACCACAGTATCATCTGCAAAACATATTGTTTTACTATTAAGAGATACCCCTGGCAGCGAGTTGACATAAATAAGGAAAAGGATCGGGCCTAGCACCTTATTTACCTAATTTTTAGTTAGAGTAAAGATTGAAGCTGGATTGGCTTTTCCTGTTTCTAAGGTCCCCTTTGATATGATTGAATATTCTCCCGATGAAATCTCCTCTATATAGGGTTTGTATTCCTTTTTTTTTTTTTTTTTTAAGAGGTGGGACGTGTGCCCTCTCACACGCGATCCTACTACGAAAAAAAATAAATCTCTAATTTTATTTCAGTGAATTTTCATGAAAAATTTTACATACAAGAGTTATTTTCTGTGTTTGTTTTAATAAAGCATTTTTTAGCATAAACCATTGATGATATTAATGGGGAAGAGGGGGTTTGAGGTACCCCCTACCGGAATTGAATATGTTTGTACCGTGGAGGGGTACGAAATATTCCTTATCATAGAAGAAGAGGGAACAGTGGTGTGGGCTCTTGAATGGTATGCTACTTGAGTCGACTTTTTTTATATATTAGATATTATAATGTTATGTTTTGTTTACAGATGCCGTACCATATGGGGTATTAATATATATTAATAATAATAATAAAAATGAAAACAACGTTTAAGATTATTTTATCAAGCATCATAATCATTATTATCACTTTCAAGAGTCCATTTGATAGAAATATTCAATAAAAATATATTTTAAACAAATCTACATAAAATGTTAAATTAATAAAGGAGATGAAAATAGACGTAGCTCAGAACGGGCAGCCTCATCTAATTGTGGTACGTCTTCATGAAAACAACGTTTAGATCATTTGTATCAATTATCATAATCATTATTATTACTCTCAAGAGTCTATTTGATATCAATATTCAATTAAAAAAATATATTTTAGACAAATATGTATATTTCATCAATCTACATATGAAATTGATATTTATTTCAACCTCTCATATAGCTGGACTAGACTGCTAGGGATCGAATCCCACGACAGGCTTTTTTCATTTATTATTATTATAGTAGCGAACTGAACTCTGAACCTACTCATATATCGTCGCATATATCACAAACATTTTTGTCAAAGATTTTCCTACCTCTTCTGGTCATTGACAATGAACTTTTTGCTCTTCAGCTTATTAAATAGGGAAATTTTTATATAATAAAAAATATTGATATTTATTTCACTCTCTCATGGGATCGAATCCCAGGACAGGAAGTTCCTACATAGAATCTCCAACCTAAACGACTTTTATTCCATTTCGGTACGTGTTTACGAAAATTTGGTAATATATCAGGAAAATTACATCTACGCTCTTGTTTCATAAATGACACAGTGTTATTGTCCAACGTGCTATTTCCATCAATATGAAAAAATTCTTTAAATTGAATTAAGCCTTGAATCAACGTTTTATTGTCGACTGGACTCGTTCCTAAGGTAGATAAATCAATATTTTCAGTGATAAAACCATAACTTTTCAAATATTCCGTAGCATTATGAAATTGATATTTATTTCACTCTCTCATATAGCTAGACTTTGGTACTAGACCGCTAGGGTTCGAATCCCACGACAGGATTTTTTCATTTATTATTATTGTAGCGAACCGAACTCTGAACCTACTCATATATCGTCGCATATATCACCAACATTTTTATCGAAGATTTTCCTACTACCTCTTCTGGTCATTGATCGAAAACAAACTGGAAAACACTACGAAGGAAATGATAAAATTGCAAAAGGATCATTATTTTCAGTGATAAAACCATAACTTTTCAAATATTCCGTACTATTATGAAATTGATATTTATTTCACCCTCTCATATAGCTGGACTTTGGTACTAGACCGCTGGGGTTCGAATCCCACGACAGGATTTTTTCATTTATTATTATTATTGTAGCGAACTGAACTCTGAACCTACTCATATATCGTCGCATATATCACTAACATTTTTATCGAAGATTTTCCTACTACCTCTTCTGGTCATTGACAATGAACTTCTTTTAGCTCTTCAGCTTATTAAATATTTCACCCTCTCATATAGCTGGACTAGACCGCTAGGGATCGAATCCCACGACAGGATTTTTTTTATTTATTATTATTATCATAACGAACTGAACTCTGAACCTACCGATATATGGTCGCATATATCACCAACATTTTTGTCGAAGATTTTCCTACTACGCGGGTCGAGACTTGTCCGCGACAGGTCGAGACTCGCTTCGTATGTAAATGAGTAAACCCATTGGTGAAGGTGAACATAACCTCCAATCACAACCTCTATAAACTGAAGACTTCCTCCTTCACTCTGTATGTTAGCCATCTTCCAAGATGGCTGATCACGGTATTATCGTAATTAGGAACCTTACCGATAGGAGGCGTCTCAAGATGGCGGCACACAGTATTATTGTAATTAGGAACCTGACCAACAGAGGGCGTTCTGACAGATCACAGTATCTTGTAATTCAGAACCAAACCAACAGAGGGCGTTCCAAGATGGGTTAACAGGTCCGACGGGTTCATCGGTTTCGTTAACGGGTCTAACGGGGTTTATCGGGTTCATCTTAACCAACTGAACTCTGAACCTACTCATATATCGTCACATATATCACCAACATTTTTGTCAAAGATTTTCCTACTACCTCTTCTGGTCATTGACAATAAACTTCTTTTAGCTCTTCTACTTATTAAATATGGAAATTTTTATATAATAAAGAATATTGATATTTATTTCATCCTCTCATATAGCTAGACTTTCGTACTAGACCGTTAGGGATCTAATCTCACGTCAATTTTCATTTTTTTTATTATAACGAACTGAACCTACTCATATATCGTCGCATATATCACCAACATTTTTGCTTACATCGATTGGAAGGAAGCGTAGCTTCGACGATAGACCGCTGGACTCTGGTACTAGACCGCTAGGAATCGAATCCCACGACAGAATTTTTTCATTTATCATTATTTCAGCTAGGTTTCCCCATCCCAACTAGCGCCATCTTGGATGAAAGGGGCCCCATTTCAGAAAGCCCTCCGCCATCTTGAAGGGGCCCCCTCTTGAATAGAGTCGACGGACGCCATCTTGGAGGGCCCCCAGGACGCCATCTTGAATAGACATCTAGGTTACGTCATTTCATATGGAGGGACGCCATCTTGGATGGACGCCATCTTGAAAAGACATCTTTCTAGGTTACCTCAGTTCACCTATAGGCTGACCCAGCCACTTTGTGGGGTAGAAGCTGCTTAGTTATACTACTGTTATAATTTATAATCTAAGTTGAATTAAATACATAATACTTAACTCTCTATCAATTTATTTATATAATATTGATCGTATTAGCATCATAATTTTTAAACACTAGGAGGTTTTGTCTATAATTCATATGAAAAGTTTTTCTTATTCAAAAAGCTGTCCGTCATTCATCGTTATAATATACGATATTTACAACTGATTTATCACACATGTGATTTAGGTTTTTTTAAACTTTAGACGTTTACCCTTTTTTCCCCTGGTATGAGAGACCTGTTATAATGCATGTAAATGAATTTTCAAATTACATTTTTTTAAAAATTTAGTGTTTCAAATAAGACGGTTTGTAATTAGATAAATAAATTTTCTATAATAAAGTTCCATAAGTTATTTTGTTCTTCATGAAAAAATTTCATGAATCTTATAAAAATTGCATAAGTTATTTAATATCATCAAATTGGACAAATCATTTATACAATGAATGCAGGACACATATATTCAATAAATTATTTTTATTCATATAATACCTAATAAATATTTTCTTATCTTCGTTCGTAATTACATCTGTAAAGATTTGATTCAATAAGTTTTTATAATTTCTATTGATAGGTTTATCGGTCTGGTCAATATAAATGACTAAAGCAATATGAAATGCTTCAATTTCATTTTGGAGGACTAGGTACTATTGTATGTTTATAATTATCGGTTATCTTTATTAATATAAAACAGAGGGGCCTGTTATAATGCATGTGAATGAATGTTCAAATTACATTTTTTTAATAATTTAGTGTTTCAAATAAGAAGGTTTGTAATTAGATGAATAAATTCTCTGTAATAAGGTTCCATAAGTTATTTTGTTCCTCATGAAAAAATTTCATGAATCTTATAAAAATTGCATAAGTTATTTAATATCATCAAATTGGACAAATCATTCATACAATGAATGTAGGAATCATATATTCAATAAATTATTTTTATTCATATAATACCTAATAAGTATTTTCTGATCTTTGTTCGTAATTACATCTGTAAAGATTTGATTCAATAAGTTTTTATAATTTCTATTGATAGGTTTATCGGTTTGGCTAATATAAAATGCATCAATTTCATTTTGGAGGACTAGGTACTATTGTATTGTATGTTTATAATTATCGGTTATCTTTATTTCAGTTAGGGAAACCAAAAATTAATTTCGTTGGATGTAACTGGGTAATCCCGGTTGTTAAAAGAGGAAGTGAATTTAGTTCCATTTACATAGATGAAGTCTTAGAAATATTTTGATATTTCCAACTATGAGAGAGAATAATTAAACTTTTTGATTCGATTATTTGAAGGAAAAATATTTTTTCATTCCAGGTAAATGACATTTCTTATCTACGCTTCAAATTGAAGCTTGTGGTATACATAAAATTAAACAGAAAAAGAAAATATGAGATCTATAATAAAAAATTTCGCATTCTGCCTAATCAAAGAAATAAAATCTGATTGATCTGATGAATTTCATGTATCTTATAGGAAAAATGTTACTTAAGTTATTTGATATCATCAAATTGGACAAATCATTTATACAATGAATGCAGGAATCATATATTCAATGAATTATTTTTATTCATATAATACCTAATAAGTATTTTCTGATCTTTGTTCGTAATCACATCTGTAAATATTTGATTCAATAAATTTTTATAATTTCTATTGATAGGCTTATCGGTTTGGCCAAAATAAAATGCATCAATTTCATGTTAGATGACTAGGTACTATTGTATTGTATGTTTATAATCATCGGTTATCTTCATTTCAGTTAGGGAAACCAAAAATTAATTTCGTTGGTTGTAACTGGGTAATCCCGATTGTTAAAAGAGAAAGTGAATTTAGTTTCATTTACATAGATGAACTTTTAGAAATATTTTGATATTTCCAACTACGAGAGAGAATAATAAAACTTTTTGATTCGATTATTTGAAGAAGAAATATTTTTTCATACCAGGTAAATGACATTTTTTATCTACGCTTCAAATTGAAGCTTGTGGTATACATTAAATGAAACAGAAAAAGAAAATATGCGATCTATAATAAAAAATTTCGCATTCTGCCTAATCAAAGAAATAAAATTTGATTTATCTGATGAATTTCTGAATCTTATATGGAAAAAAAGTTCAATAAATTATTCAATCTCGCCAAATTGAATATATGTACAAATCCTTAGTAAAAGGTATCCAGGATTCATAAATTCAATTAATTGGTAGATGTTAAAGAATAACTGTCTATTTGTTTGCAGTGAGCTGTTTCTATGCCCTTACCCCCTCCAAGTTTTGTGGTATTATTCCACTTCCACCGTTTGTGTATATATATTCAATTCCCACGGTCCCCCTGTCACGATCAATCATTAGTTAATACACCTCTGTCTAACAATAGGAACACCTGCCACAACAATAGACCTGGCATAACAATAGGAACACCTGCCCTAACAATAGGATCACCTGCCCTAACAATAGGAACACCTGTCATAACAATAGATCTGTCATGATTTATGATCTGTCAAGTATAACAATAGACCTTGTATAACAATAGACTGCACACCTGGCATAACAATTGATCTGTCATGATTTATGACCTTGACCTGTCACCATCAATCAAATTTAATGTCTTCAAGTGGCGCGTTTCTACTTACACGGCAACAAAGTTGCACTGGCCATTCGATTTAACAAGTGAAAAATCGATATAACTTGTGAGCTAATTGAAATTCCTCTGAAATGGCTCAGCCGAATATCATGAAATTTTGTTTGCATATCGGCTAAGTCTGAGAATCGGACAAAATCAATTTTTTATCCTTTAAATTTTTTATTTCATTTTTCACACGAAATTTTCTGTTCCTTTTTTTTATCATACAGCATTAAAAAATACATACATTTCTCAATTTTCTTTCCTTTACAATCAACCGCTATTTTCTATTTGTTAATTACAATCTTCAATTTTTTTGGCAAGATTTTCATTTTCATTTTGTCATGACTTAGAATGAAAAAATGCATACTAATCTTAATTTTTCACCCTTCTACGATCATGCCCTATTCTTTCATCGCGATTTAAATTTTTTTTTAATTTTATCCACTGACTCGCAATAGGGTTGCAAGATGGTAATCGCGCTTTTGACACCTAGTATGTTGAAAACAAAGGAGTTTGGACCCACATGTTATATAACTTTTTTCTTGTTTTGATCTTCTCTATAGCCCAATAGAATTATTATTACTGCACTTATACTTTTCACACCCAGTACAGTAACGTTATCATTTACGATCGTGATAAAGACATAAAACTAAAACATCCTTTATCACGCGAATCACTCCTTTTTCTTTTTTTTTTACTTTATCAAAATCACTGTGCTGTCATTTAAACAATTTACGATATATGTATTTTTTAGCTGATCGATATGTGTATCTTACAATCCACTCTGACGATCAAGCAGAGCTTAAATTTTTTGTCTAATCGTCACCCTTTTTGCTGTGTTTCACCTTTCTTTTGATTTTGGTGCGGTTCGTTGCCGAATATTTATTGCTATCTTTTATAGGCATATTCAATAACTGAATCTTTCTTGATTGCAAATGGCTTTAGAAGTGTGACTGTAGTAGCCCGGGAGCCAGCGACCGTTTTCGATGACCAAAACCACAAAAGCTGAAAACTTGTCCTAAGCTTTATTTGGTATCACTATTAGACGAATGGACCTCCAGCTCGCGCACTTACGGGGGGTGTAGCTGGGGCAGCCTCCCACACATGTGAAATAATAATAAAAAAACTAATATCGCAAAAGCTGAAACTTTGTTAACAGTTACATTATGTTATAAAATAAAGAAAAAACGTACCCAGCTGAATGTAGAGTGGGGGATTATGTCCCAGCTTTTCACGTAAAGAAGTGAAAAATGCGCGCTGAGTAAACTGATACCGCAAAAGCTGCAATTTGGTAAATTTATAGTTAAGTTAATAACTCAAACGAATAAAACATCCAGCTTCATATTTAGTGGAGGAAAAGCCGATGCAGTCAAAGACGCTGCGTATCGGCATGCGCTCGGGCGCGTTGTATCTTTGAATGCATCAGCTGGACACTTTCCCCCTATTAAATATGAAGCTGGATATTTTTTTCTATTAACTTATTCACTTAACTATTATATTAACGAATTTCAGCTCTTGTGGTGTAAGATATCTATACTTTTCTCATTAAACAAGCGCGCCCATGTAGTTATTATACTGTCTCACAAGTTTTTGAATTGAATGGCTACTAGTAAATACTAACATATTTGAATATACATAATAAATCGTACAATACATAACATAAACAAGAAATATGTAGACATCAAAATAAAGAAATTAAAAAAATTACTTTTAATTATTTAAACTTTTTACTATTAATTATTATTCGAATGTTTTACTATTAATTATTTGAACTTTTTTTAGTATTTATTTACAAAACTATATACTAAAAATAAACGCGAGAATGTCAATTCAGACGACGATGTCGCTGAACGCGAGACTGTCAATTCAGACGACGATGCCGCTGGGGGCGAGGATGCCACTAATTCAGGCGACGTAGCTGTGTTTGACGATGTTCACGTATCTGGCGTTGTTCAAGAGGTATCCCATAATCCTATTTGTTTATTTTGTGATAAAAATAGGAAAAAACATCAAGGTCGAGAGCAACAATTACACCTACTAGAAAAAGAGAAGGCAGTAGCAACTATACAACAAATTGAAATGGACTTAGAGGATATAGAGTTCGTTGAAAAATTGCATAACCTGGCGATAGAAAATAAATTGATGATTTATCACGGGATATGCAAAAAAAAATATGAAAATACAGTAGTATCAAAAAAAAAATAAGCCAAAGACAGAGTAGCATACAGCTCGCGATGTTCATTCTCAAGCATATGAGGAAGTATGTAAATTTGTTTCCTAAAATATCATCGCCAAAAGTCAGTCATTTTTCAAACATGAGTGCATTAAGTAATGTTAATGTAAAAGTTTCAATGGAAACCGGAGTCGGCAATAATCAGCGTATTATTGACATTAGCAAATTATATGAAACGTTAGACCCTGATTTGAGCGCAGCACTTCTGGCTTTTCATGCCCTAACGGGTTGCGACTATAATCCGTCGTTTTTCAAAAAAGGAGAAAGCCGTCCCTATAAAATTTTACATAATTCGAAAATATATATGGACGCTTTTATCAAACTGAGCAACCCACCTGACGACGAGTTGCACAGTACATTTGATATGCTAGAAGAATATGTATGTCGTATGTATGGATGCAACAAAATAAATAAAGTTAATGAAGCACGCGTAGCAACATTTTTGAAGACATACAATATTTTGCGAAACGACGACATAACAATAAAGTTAATGAAGCACGCGTAGCAACATTTTTGAAGACATACAATATTTTTCGAAACGACGACATATTCCGTTTACCGAAGAATAACATCGACCGATCAGCTCTGCCTCCCTGCAAAATTGAGTTGCACCAACATTTGCTGCGGACAACTTATATTGCAAACATTTGGGCACACGCTCATCTTCGGGTTCCAACGGAACTGTATCCAACCGATTTTGGCTGGGAAGAGAAGGACACGAAAATCCACTTCAAATGGTTCGAGGGTGAGCAGCTACCTTCTTCTTTGGGAGATATAACGATTGATGATGATCAACAAAGTACTGCAGGTTAGAATAAAATTGATATATTACTCACATTTTTACACAATTATTATTTATGCCTTTGAATATATTATTCTTATATATGTTTGCAGATGATGAAGATATTTCGAGGGTCGACATCAATTGCAGCGATAATGAAAGCGACAACGAGTTCGATGGAAATGAATCCGAAGATGGCGAATTCTAAGAAATTCGAATATTATTTTGTTATTTTGTGCGTAATAGCATAATATGTTTGTTCATTTTTAATTTTAGTATATAGTTTTGTAAATAAATACTGAAAAAAGTTCAAATAATTTATAGTAAAACGTTCAAATAATAATTAATGGTAAAAAGTTTAAATAATTAAAAGTAATTTTTTTACTTTTCTTATTTTGATATTTCTTGTTTATGTTATGTATTGTAGGATTTATTATGTATATTCAAATGTGTAAATATTTACTCATAGCCATTGAATTCAAAAACTTGTGAGACAGTATTATAACTACATTGGCCCGCTGTGTTTAATGAGAAAAGTATAGATATCTTATACCACAAGAGCGGAAATTCGGTAATATAAAAGTTAAGTAAATAAGTTAATAGAAAAAAATATCCAGCTTCATATTTAGTGGGGGGAAAGTGTCCAGCTGATGCATTCAAAGATACAACGCGCCCGAGCGCATGCCGATACGCAGCGTCTTTGACTGCATCGGCTGGACACTTTTCCCCCACTAAATATGAAGCTGAATGTTTTATTCGTTTGAGTTATTAACTTACCTATAAATTTACCAAATTTCAGCTTTTGCGGTATCAGTCTACTCAGCGCGCATTTTTCACTTCTTTACGTGAAAAGCTGGGACATAATCCCCCACTCTACATTCAGCTGGATACGTTTTTTCTTTATTTTATAACATAATGTAAATGTTAACACAGTTTCAGCTTTTGCGATATTAGTTTTTTTTAATTATTATTTCACATGTGTGGGAGGCTGCCGCAGCTACACCCCCCGGAACTGCGCAAGCTGGAAGTCCATTCACTTACTAGTGATACAAAATAAGGCTTGGAAAAAAATTTCAGCTTTGGTGAAATGACCACCCTCAAAAGGTCGCTGGCTCCCGGACTATAGGGTTTCTAGCCCACTAAAAGTTTTCAGTCCGAAATGTCAATTCGGCGCATGCGCTACTAACTTGAAATAGAGGTAAAAGAATTCTCATGGGGGCCCAGAGGACTGAAATTTTCAAGGAGACCCTCAGGGATTCTTCATGGGGGCACCAGGCCCCCAGGAGTCTTCATGTGGGATACCGAAGAGTTCCTCAGTAGAACTTTCAGAATTCAATTTTAAAAATTACTATAATTTTAGCTGCAATTAAATCGAACCCAATACTTGGAAGAAAAGTATAAAAACATTTTTCGCTGGAAGTTCTGTTGTTAAAAATTGTATAACACTAAGTTTCATTTTCAGTGTGAGAAATTTTAAATTTTTGTCTCACTTCTCTTTATTTTGATATATATATATATATATATATATATATATATATATATATATATATATATATATATATATATATATAAGTAAAAATATATATATATCTATATATATATATATATATATATATATATATATATATATATAGTATATATATATATATGTATATATATCAAAATAAAGAGAAGTGAGACAAAAATTTAAAATTTCTCACACTGAAAATGAAACTTAGTGTTATACAATTTTTAACAACAGAACTTTCAGTGGAAAATGTTTTAATACTTTTCTCCCAAGTATTGGGTTCGATATAATTGCAGCTGAAATTATAGTAATTTTTAAAATTGAATTCTGAAAGTTCTACTGAGGAACTCTTCGGTATCCCACATGAAGACTCCTGGGAGCCTGATGCCCCCATGAAGAATCACTGAGGGTCTCCTTGAAAATTTCAGTCCTCTGGGCCCCCATGAGAATTCTTTTATCTATACTTCAAGTTAGTAGCGCATGCGCAGAGTTGACATTTCGGACTGAAAAGTTTAAGTGGGCTAGAAACCCTACAGTTACACTTCTAAAGCCATTTGCAATCAAGAAAGATTCAGTTACTGAATATGCCTATAAAAGATAGCAATAAATATTCGGCTACGAACCGCACCAAAATCAAAAGAAAGGTGAAACACAGCAAAAAGGGTGACGATTAGACAAAAAATTTAAGCTCTGCTAGATCGTCAGAGTGGATTGTAAGATACACATATCGATCAGCTAAAAATTACATATATCGTAAATTGTTTAAATGACAGCACAGTGATTTTGATAAAGTAAAAGAAAGAAAAAGGAGTGATTCGCGTGATGAAGGATGTTTTAGTTTTATGTCTTTATCACGACCGTAAATGATAACGTTACTGTACTGGGTGTGAAAAGTATAAGTGCAGTAATAATAATTCTATTGGGCTATAGAGAAGATCAAAACAAGAAAAAAATAATATAACATGTGGGTCCAAACTCCTTTGTTTTCAAAGTACTAGGTTTCAAAAGCGCGATTACCATCTTGCAACCCTATTGCGAGTCTGTGGATAAAATTAAAAAAACATTGAAATCGCGATGAAAGAATAGGGCTTGATCGTAGAAGGGTGAAAAATTGAGATTAGTATGCATTTTTTCATTCTAAGTCATGACAAAAAGAAAATGAAAATCTTGCCAAAAAAATTGAAGATTGTAATTAACAAATAGAAAATAGGGGTTGATTGTAGAGGAAAGAAAATTGAGAAATGTATGTATTTTTTAATGCTGTATCATAAAAAAAAGGAACAGAAAATTTCGTCTGAAAAATGAAATAAAAAATTGAGAGCATAAAAAATTGATTTTGTCCGATTCTCAGACCTAGCCGATATGCAAACAAAATTTCATGATATTCGGCTGAGCCATTTCGGAGGAATTTTAATAAATAATAAATAAGGGTTGATCTTCATGGGGTGAAAATTTAAGATTCTATGTATTTTTGAATGTTGTATCATAGCAAAAAATAGAACAGAAAATTTTGCCTGAAAAAAAAAGGGATCCCCCTTTACATTTATAGTACATGATCTCACTGCTCGATTCCGCAGGTATCTGTATTTTTGATACAACAGATTTTAAATGACTGTTGAGAAAGTATGCAATAGAATAAGGGTAGGTACCTATAAAAAATTAGCCGCAATTACCCATTAATGAAATTTAGAATAATTAATTCGCTAATATAACTTGCAACTATATATTTTTTTAATGAACTTTACTCCATTTGAAAGATAATAATGTCACAAATTCAAAAACAAATGGTTGCCATCTCTCAGTCAGCCGCAGGGTTAGGATTGCCAGGTGTCAACCGGTATCTCATGCTTCCAAGCGAGACAGCGCTATACGCACCCCGGTGTATTGGAAGAAGACATACATATGAAATTGGAAATCGCTCATTTTCAGTGTGAGAAATTTTTGTCTCAATTCTCTTTATTTTGATAAATATATATATATATATATATATATATATATATATATATATATATATATATATATATATATATATTTATTTTATATATATATATATATATATATATATATATATATATATATATATATATATATATATATATATATATATATATATATATATATATATATATAATAATTCTTTATTATTCCCTTAGATATTACAGAATGAAATAAGTTCCTAGTACAAGGAAAAATGGACATAACTGATCAAAATGAATGTGATATATTAGTACTTCAAAATAAGCCAACACAATTTATGCAAAATGATCATCTGCAAAGTATTCCGCTATACTATCATAAGATTTTTCGATCAATATGTGTTTAATGGATTTTTTGAATTTTAACTCATTCAGTCTCTTGATTTCATCTGGTAAATTATTGAAAATTTTAATGCCCTTATAAGATGGGGAGAGTTCATATTTCGTTGTCCTATGTTGAGGTAGACACAATGTCTCAAAATTTCTCGTACGATAATTGTGATATTTTAACAATACATTAAAACTTCCAATATTACGTTCCATAAACAACAGACATTTATATATACAAGTACAAGGGACCGTCAAAATGTGATGTTTGATGAAGAGCGGTCTACAAGAGGAAAGGGGGCGGATATTGAAGATCAGACGCATTATCCTTTTTTGTGCTAAAAATATCCTATTTACGTCAACTGAAGCCCCTCATAACAAGTTGTTGAATTGCAGATGACTGTATACCAAACTGTAGTACACATCTAAAATTGACATGGATGACAAACACACTTTTAATTTATTTATAGCATAATAGGTTGTATTCAACTTTTTACTCAATACATTTATGTGTTCACATCATCTCAAAGTACTGTCGAGATGAACACCCAAAAACTTAACTTTCTCCAAAAAAGAAATTTTCACATCTCCCAACTGGAGGGTCAATGGAACAGTGTCCCTGATTCCAAAAAAATAATCTCAGTTTTATCCACATTGACAATGAGCGCATTAGCACTACACCAGTCCATGAAGCTCCTTATCAGTATGCTGCAGCTAGAAAGGAGTTCATCAATATTTCTAGATGCTACAGCGATAGATGTATCATCCTTGAGGGACACCAATATCGATACTGAGTTTTCTCGAATATGAGTCACCCACTCTGACGACCATTGATCTTTCAACCAAGAAGCTACTCTGAAAAGATTCCTCTGAATCCCAAATTATATAACTTATTCATTATAAATGGTATAGACAAGCAATAGAATGCACGCGATAGGTCGAAAAACAGACCATCTCATCCACACACATAGACATCCAACCACTTATAAGTATTGTCAACAAATGAAACAGCAGCCGTCTCAGTTGAGCAACCGGCTCTGAATCCATGTTGACAACTTGTGATAATATTAAACCTATCTAAATAATTTACCATACGCTTCAATACCAATTTTTCAATAACTTTGGAAATAGAACTAAGGATTTAGATTGGTCTGTAATTGACTATTTCAGTTAATATCATTACGTTTTTGTACAGGAATAACGGTGCCCATCTTGAGTGAAGATGGAAAAATGCCAGTTGATATTGATTGATTTATCAGGTAAGCAAGATGACCTGCAACGTACCTTGCAGAAACTTTCAATATTCTTGAAAATATACAGTCAGTACCAGTGCTATTCTTGTTTTTTAACGAATTTATAACATTTAGGACTTCTTCTATAGTAATTGGATAGAAGAAAAAGGTATGAGACGCCAGTTTAGATGTTGTGCAGATAAGAGATATAGTATTTCCATAGTGTTGCTGAAGGCTTACAGTTGTTATCTCAGAAAAGTATTCAGCAAAGGCTGCAGCTATTATAGGAGACACAGAACATAAACTTCCATGCAAATTGAGAGACATGACATTCTGTTTCACATTTTTCCTACCAGTTTCCTGGTTTACAATACTCTAGACACTCTTATTTCTATTCTATTATAATATTTCTTGAATTTTCTGTACATCTCAAAAGACTGTTCAGATTTCAATCTAGAATGCAACCAATGTAAATTCTTCAGATGAAGACTTGCATGCTTAAATTCTGGTGTTTTCCAGTTTTTACTCTGGGAGACTATGCGCTTCCTGTTCAATTCCTCCGAATATCTGAATGTATATATATATATATATATATATATATATATATATATATATATATATATATATATATATATATATATATATATATATATATATATAATATATATATATATATATATATATATATATATATATATATATATATATATATATATATATATATATATAGATATAGATATACATATATATATATATATATATATATATATATATATATATATATATATATATATATATATATATACATATATATATATATATATATATATATATATATATATATATATATATATATATATATTTTTTAACATTCATTTAAAATCTGTTGTATCAAAAATACAGATATCTGCAGAATCGAGCAGTGAGATCATGTACTATAAATGTAAAGTGGTATCCCGCTTAGTTTTTTTTTCAGGCAAAATTTTCTGTTCTATTTATTTCTATGATACAACATTCAAAAATACATAGAATCCTAAATTTTCAGCCCTTGACGATCAACCCTTATTTATTATCTGTTAAATTCCTCCGAAATGGCTCAAGCGAATATCATGAAATTTTGTTTGCATATTGGCTAGGTCTGAGAATCGGACAAAACCCATTTTTTATCCTCTAAATTTTTTATTTCATTTTTCAGATGAAATTTTTTGTTCCTTTTATTTTTATTATACAGCATTCAAAAATATATACAACCCTCAATTCTCTTTTCTTCACAATCAACCCCGATTTTCTATTTGTTAATTATAAACTTCAATTTTTTTGGAAATATTTTCATTTTTATTTTGTCATGACTTAGAATAAAAAATTTAATTTTTTTAAAATTTTATCCACAGACTCGCAATACGGTTGCAAGATGGTAATCGCGCTTTTGACACCAAGTATGTTGAAAACAAAGGACTGTGGACCCACATGTTATGTTACTTTTTTCTTGTTTTGATCTTCTCTGTAGCCCAATAGAATTATTATTATTGCACTTATACTTTTCACCCTATACAGTAACGTTATCATTTACGGTCGTGATAAAGACGTAAAACTAAAACATCCTTTATCACGTACGCGCGAATCACTCCTTTTTCTTTATTTTACTTTATCAAAATCACTGTGCTGTCATTTAAACAATTTACGATATATGTATTTTTTAGCTGATCGATATGTGTATCTTACAATCCACTCTGACGATCTAGCAGAGCTTAAATTTTTTGTCCAATCGTCACACCTTTTGCTGTGTTCCACCTTACTTTTCATTTTGGTGCGGTTCGTAGCCAAATATTTATTGCTATCTTTATAGGCATATTCAGTAACTGAATTTTCATGATTGCAAATGGTTTTAGAAGTGTAACTGTAGGGTTTCTAGCCCACTTCAACTTTTCGGTCCGAAATGTCAGTTATGCGCATGCGCTACTAACTTGAAATATAGGTATAAGAATTCTTATGGGGGCCCAGAGAACTGAAATTTTTGGGGAGACCCTCAGGGATTCTTCATGTCGGTTCAGGAGATTGAAATTATATGATATATAGGAATGGGGCCCCCGGAGATCTGAAATTTTTTGGTATATAGGAGATCCTTCGGAGACTTGTTGAGGCTATTTTCGTAGATTTGGATATCAAATTACATACATAGTTATTTTCAAATATGAAACTAATAGACGAGAACTCCGTGTTAAAAATTCATTTTTCATTTGAATCAAATAGGACTAGAACAAACAAAATGACATAATTGAACTCGAGGTAATCAGAGAGATAAGAGACACTGTTGTCGAACGGAATAACGATATAATTGAGTCATTCATGGTTTCTGAATTCCATTAAATTACAGGGATGTCCAACGAATGAAATTTCAAATGTGTGATACAAAGTTATTACGTATTTTTCAATGAATAATTTATTTACTTAATGTACAGAAATGTCCACCTAATATAATTATATTTGAATAAGTCATAAATGAACAGAAAACAGACGTATTCATTAACCTTTGACCTTGATATATGAAAATAGTCAATCTTTCATCATTAAATCCTCAATAAAATATCATTTGGCAAGCTTGTGAACAGACGTCTTCATTTGAAAATAATATGGTTTGTGGTGGCCATCTTCGTAGATTTGGATATCAAATTACATACATTACAATTACTCATTTTTAAATATGAAACTAGAAGACAACTCCGTGTTAAAAATTCATATATATAGGTAAAAGAATTCTCATGGGGGCCCAGAGGACTGAAATTTTCAAGGAGACCCTCAGGGATTCTTCATGGGGGCACCAGGCCCCCAGGAGTCTTCATGTGGGATACCGAAGAGTTCCTCAGTAGAACTTTCAGAATTCAATTTTAAAAATTACTATAATTTTAGCTGCAATTATATTGAACCCAATACTTGGGAGAAAAGTATTAAAACATTTTCCACTGAAAGTTCTGTTGTTCAAAATTGTATAACACTAAGTTTCATTTTCAGTGTGAGAAATTTTAAATTTTTGTCTCACTTCTCTTTATTTTTATATATATATATACATACGATATATACGATCAACCTACGAAATTGAATAAAATAATAAATTCAAATGAAATAAAATAAAATACCAAATTTTTACCGAAACCGTAAAAAAAAACAAATTTTCTCGTATCATCGGCCAATACAGTATATAAAAAAAATAGAATTGATACAAAAATTTGCCCTCACTGAAAGTAAGCTATTTCCGATTTCATGTGTACGTCTTTTTCTAATACTCAGCACCGCGTATAGAGCTGTCTCGCTCAGAAGCATGAGACACCTGGCAACCCTAACGCTGCGGCTGACTGAGAGCTGGCAACCATATTTTTTCAATTCGTGACATTATTACTCTCCAAATGGCGTGAAATTAATTTAAAAAACCAATAGTTGCAAGTTAGTAGTATAGCTGGACCGGTTCTAGCTCACTTCAACTTTTCTAAGTCCGAAATGTCATTTCTGCGCATGCGCGACTTCGGGGGCGTGGCTATGATCGGAAAGTCGGCCATTTTGCGGATGGCGGCCATTTTCCAAGATGGCGGACCATGGTATTATCGTACTTTGGAACCTGACCAACAGATGGCGTTCCAAGATGGCGTTTCAAGATAGCTGACCACAGTATTATCGTAATTTGGAACTTGACCAACAGATGGCGTTCCAAGATGGCGTTTCAAGATGGCTGACCACTGCATTATCGTAATTCAGAACCTGACCAACAGATGGTGTTCCAAGATGGCGTTTCAAGATGGCTGACCACAGTATTATCGTAATTTGGAACTTGACCAACAAATGGCGTTCCAAGATGGCGTTTCAAGATGGCTGACCACTGTATTATCGTAATTCAGAACCTGACCAACAGATGGCGTTCCAAGATGGCTGACCACAGTATTATCGTAATTTGGAACTTGACCAACAGATGGCGTTCCAAGATGGCGTTTCAAGATGGCTGACCATGGTATTATCGTAATTTGGAACTTGACCAATAGATGGCGTTCCCAGATGGCGTTTCAAGATGGCGGACCACTGTATTATCGTCATTAAGAACCTGGCCACCAGAGGGCGTTCTCATCATTCAGAATCTCGCCAACAGAGGGCGTTTCAATAGCATTCAAATTTGAATGTTTGACATATGACAGTTCTATGCTCTGAGATATCTATGGTTCAAGATGACATTTGACCGTAACGAATGACAGATGGGATGACGTATGACAGTTCTATGCTCTAAGATATCTATTTTGGAACCTGACCAACAGATGGCGTTCCAAGTTGGCGTTTCAAGATGGCTGACCACAGTATTATCGTAATTTGGAACTTGACCAACAGATGGCGTTCCAAGATGGCGTTTCAAGATGGCTGACCACAGTATTATCATAATTTGGAACTTGACCAACAGATGGCGTTCCAAGATGGCGTTCCAAGATGGCGGACCACTGTATTATCGTAATTAAGAACCTGGCCACCAGAGGGCGTTCTTACAGATCACGTTCTTACAGATCACTGTATTATCGTCATTAGGAACCTGACCATCAGATGGCGTTCCAAGGTTACAGATCATTATATTCTCATCATTCAGAATCTCGCCAACAGAGGGCGTTTCAATAGCATTCAAATTTAAATGTTTGACGTGTGACAGTTCTATGCTCTAAGATATCTATGATTCACGATGACGTTTTACAGTAACGAATGACGGATGGGATGACGTATGACAGTTCTATGCTCTAAGATATCTATGGTTCAGGATGACATTTGACAGTAACGAATGACGGCTGGGATGACGTATGACAGTTCTATGCTCTAAGATATCTATGGTTCAAGATGAAATTTGCCCCCCCCCCCACCCCCCCCCCCCCCCACCCCCCCCCCCCCCCACCCCCCCCCCCCCCCACCCCCCCCCCCCCCCACCCCCCCCCCCCCCCACCCCCCCCAGCTATACTACTCAAGTTATATTAGCGAATTAATTATACTGAAATTAATTGAAGGTAATTGCGGCTAATTTATTATAGGCAACCTACCCCCAATCCATTGCATACTGTCTTAACATTCATTTAAAATTGGTTGTATCGATAAAAAAGATACCTGCAGAATCGAGCAGTGGGATCTAAGACTATTAGGGCGATGAAAAATAGATGTTAGCCGATTCTCTGACCTATTCGATATGCACAAAATTTTATGAGAATCGGTCGAGGCATTTAGTAGAAATTTAACAAATAAAAAATAGAGTTTGATCGTAGAGGGGTGATAATTTAGGGTTGTATGTATTTTTGAATGATGTATCATAAAATAAATAGAACAAAACATTTTGTCTGGAAAATGAAAAAAAAATTAAGAGCATTTTGGGTGATGAAAAATAGATTTTGTCCAATTTATGTTAATGGGATATGAAAGTCTGTTTCATTTCAACCGGGGAAAATCAGATGCAGCGAGCAATTTGTATTACTATAGGTATCCAGATAGAAGGCAACCTTATAGAAGCATTTTTGTAAGATTGGGACACAACCTAATTGATGGTGGTCAATTTGAAAAGGAAAGACCAAAATCATATGCATCAACTAGGGATAGGAAATTAGAGAAAATAGTCGTTTTAGGAACTGTTGCAAATAATTCTAAAACGTCAATTCGAAATTTGAAAATTAAAACAGGCCTACCAAGAACTAACGTGAGGCAAATTTTGAAAAAGCATAAATTCAAGCCACACAGGGCCAAAAGAGTTCATGAACTCAGACCAGGAGATTTTGAACAAAGAAAAACCTCTGTAGTAATAAGATACTCAGATAATATTCATATATTAATTAACACATTTAGTCGAGGTTATTATAGAAGAAGTATTGCGACAGTAATTGCCGGAATTCACAGGTCATCGCATTACTTCTAGGCCAATAATCTCGTAATTGTTACTGTTCCATATATTCGTTATATATTATACATAAAAGTGTTGACTCGGCTGAGACGAACTTACGTTCAACATTGTCGCAGATCATATCAAGAGTTATACGAAAGTCTTTAAGGAGTGAGGAGTATGAACCTCCTAATAATGTAGCTTTAAGAGTAGGACCTTTGTTTTATTAAGAGGACCTACGACCATCCTCACATGGCGATCCTGCCAGTGCAATTATCACATGGCGATCCTGCCAGTGCCATTATCACATGGCGATCCTGCCAGTGCATTATCACATGGCGATCCTGCCAGTGCCGTTATAAAAGGAAAAAAATGAACATGAGCAGTTTGTGTTGTGGTATCATAGGCTTCGTTTGAGTGAATAGAAAGTATCTTTTAAATCTAGGACGACGATGAAGAGGAAGAAAAGAAAAAAAATTCTATCCAAAATGGAAAAAAAAAATAGCCGGAAAATGAATCATACAGGCTGGATATTCATATATGTGTTAATATAGTTATTACCGTAACAAGGCCGATATGTAGCTGTGGTGAGTAGATCAGTAGGTCAGTGTCACGTTACTCCATAATAACCGAAGGATGTTTGGTTACACCTTGATATTATTATTGTATTCCGTACGTGCTTGGGCAAGGTCGCCCGTCAGCAGTTTATTGTATAAACATACATATAAGACCAGAGGGAATCTCGGAGAGAGATATAGTAAGACTGAAGTAAGACTTGGAGACCGTCACGCTGGCCGAGAGGCTAACAGTATAGTCTAGAGTCCGTACAAATAAAGCTAAAGTATAGTATGAACCTGTGTTTCATTTAACACCCAGGACCAGGCATTACATGGCGATCCTGCCAGTTGTATTGTTGTAATTGAAGAAAGTGAAAGTTAGTGAACAAATATGGAAAGAACAAGAAATGATCATCGCCCATAGAAAAGCTGGTTGCTTCGCAGTAGTTCCGGAGATGACGACCCAGGCCATCACGAGGACCGTAGGAATGGGTATACTGGCTGTGAACGCAGGTAGAATGGAAGTCACTAACCGCGATGTTGCAGAAGGTTAAGGTAGGATCTACCCTTGTGTAAATGGCAGAGATATGGACGTATAAATATGTGTAAATATAGAGTGAAGTTGACATTGTTTTTAAAATGAAGAGAAAAGAGACATTTTTTTTTTAAGAAGAGACATTAATTTTTTATTATTAGTTATTACAGTAATGAATTTTTCTACATTAAGTTTGAGTTAGATTATATATATATATAAATTTTCGTCGTTACGGATTATTACATAATTTTATTAAACCCCTATTATTATTAGTGACCTAAGTATTTCATTATTGTTTTTTATCATTATTAATTCTAGTGTTATTTTATCATTATTAATTTTATTATTAGATTTAATGTTATTATGGGGTTCCGTCTGTCATGCAATAATCGTAAGTTAAGTTTAAGAGGGAATTTTTTTTTAATTTGAAATCATTGTGGATAAATATCATTATTTTTTTTGGAAGTATTCCTATTCAAGATTATGGAAATATTATATATAGTGTGCAATTAGAGAAATGAGTAATCACGCGTTCTATTGCATTAGAATGAATATGGATTGTATGACATTGACGTTATTATTATGATAACATTGCTATTTTTATAACATGGGTAATCTGATGACACTGACCGACATTGACTCACTAAGGAATTCCTATTGTTTATATAAATAAAGAATTGATTTATTGAATGGATTTGGAGTCTTGCGGTCAAGTAAGATTTATGAATATATATGGCAAATATTTCGAAGCTAGAAATTTTTTTATTATGAATATTTTGTAATTATGTATTATCTTTAGTTAAATCTTACTGAGACATTGACCTACTTCGGAAAGTTTTAATTTTTTTTGATTAATTGAAATCTTGTAATCAAGTTTTGTCTCTAAAATGGAATTGCTGATATTACGCATCAAAATTGTTATTTATAAAAGTCATAGAATTTTTTTTTGAAGAAATTGTAAACCGTTGCTCACTTGATGATACGCAAATAAGAAAATTAACTTATACTCGATGAAGCTTGAATATTTGAAGACGTCAGAAGGGACAAAAATATGAAAATTTAAATATTGTTTTTTAATAAAGTTTAAACTTTGAGCCCATTATCAAATATAGGTACTGCTAAGACTGATTATAGTTTCCAAAATAGTGTGGTATAGATAATGTACAATTATTTAATGGTTAAAAGGAGAGAGCAATTTTATTAATAAGAGCGCGTATAGGACGCTCAGGGGATGGATTATGCCCCCTGCTAATGAATTATGTTTTCATAAATAATGAATTTTTACTGTAATTACGAGATGGAATCGTTGGTAAAATGAGATGAAACATATATTTTTTTTGTATGCTATATATAGATAGCGACCACTTCTTAGTGAAGATGGATATGGTAATGAGAAATGAAGAAATAAATATATAGATGAGTATATATAAATTTTTGTGGAGGAATAGTGTTGCGACGATCTACAGCTATCCATTAGCTATGTTAATTAGAATTTTGGAAGCTGCCAAGAATAAATCATACACGGTATGTACTAATGTTGCAACACTCTACAGAATCTAAATATTCGATCGGCATTTACGCGAGACGAAAAGTTGAGAATTTTAGAAGCTATCTGTAGAGAAGAATGGAATTAAAAGCTCTCAATTATTAGGAAGGCAAGGGAATATAATCTGTTTTAGGGACCTTAGTTATTATTATTGTGGATATATATATATATATAGTTATATATTGAGTTATGGTTGGTATTGTGGTTACATATAGATGGGTTATATTAATTGATAAATGAGATAAATGAAAGAGTCCACAAATTAAAGTAAAAGGTAATTTATATAGAGTACTATGGCTGAAATGAAATAATTATTAATATATCAAAAATATGGCGTATCATCACGAGAGTATAGGGACGTTAGACAGCGCGTATAGAGATTGTACGTAGAATGAATTGCTTTAAAAATTGTTATTGTAATTATAGCTACTTCCAGCACACCTCCAGGAATGGATATGGTAATTAAACCATGCATAGGAAATTGAAAGAAAAATTTTAAATTATCATACATTTAAACGAGACAGAATTTTCTCGAGTAACCTCGATAAAATTCTTTCAATTAGCCCGAGAGGTGTGGTGAGTAGATCAGTAGGTCAGTGTCACGTTACTCCATAATAACCGAAGGATGTTTGGTTACACCTTGATATTATTATTGTATTCCGTACGTGCTTGGGCAAGGTCGCCCGTCAGCAGTTTATTGTATAAACATACATATAAGACCAGAGGGAATCTCGGAGAGAGATATAGTAAGACTGAAGTAAGACTTGGAGACCGTCACGCTGGCCGAGAGGCTAACAGTATAGTCTAGAGTCCGTACAAATAAAGCTAAAGTATAGTATGAACCTGTGTTTCATTTAACACCCAGGACCAGGCATTACATAGCAAATAACAGATGACGTTGGATATTGTAATCCCAGGCGCAGCCGAGGATTATAACTAACCGAATCCGTTATTAGCGTATCGGCCGTGTGTCGTTAAAAATTTTTCGTAATGCCGTTGAAAGATTATATTTTGATTCCGAAGAAAGAAAAACCCTCGTACCTCGCAATTCTAAAAACAATCCCAACGTCGTGCACTCTGTTGTCATGGAACAGTTTGACAGTTTCATAAACAACATCAATTTTTTTGTGTTCTCAAGTTCGCTTTAACGACGACCATGGATGAAATTGATGAAAATGAGGAACAAAATCAAATTCCTTTAGAAATATTGGGAGAATCATGTGCAGTGCAACGAGTTTTGATTAACTTCCGAAAATAACTCAAGAGCGATATCAAAAAGAATATGAAAATTTTGAAATGTGGCGTAAAAGCAAGAATGTAAAGGTGGTTAATGAAGATGTATTATTAGCCTATGCGAAATGAAAATCAGAGGTTTATCCTCCCAACTCGCTGTGGACCAAGATTTCAATGTTGTCATCGTAAGCAGAATGATGTTTTGAAATAGATATTTGAACAAGTGATTTCTTAACGGCCGCCGGCCGTTAACACTGACTTTTCAATTGTCATCTGAATACCGCTAAATCAAAATAACAGTATGGGATTACGAAAAAAATTAAACAGTGAGTGAATAACAAAAATAAACTAATAAGACAAACTAAGTGCCTTATGTGAAAAAGTGAAAAAGTATAACTAAAAAGAATAGTGACGATTACGAATGCCGAAGGAATACTAAGGGATGACATATATGTTCCAGATATTCCAGGAGCTGAACGATTATTTGAGAACATTCCTAAACAACCTAAGGAAGGACAACACAGAAAGGCGAAAAGACGAAGTTGTTATATCCTATAAGATAAGTGAACTTTTTAAATTTGAAAAATATTTTGAAACTTTAGTTGAACAATTTTATTTAAAAATACGATATTAATGAAGAAAATGCCGAAATTTTAGGATTAAACTTAAATAGTAATTTAGATACTCAACTTTTCTCCGAAATTATGAAATTTTTCGAAGCTTTTGTTGTAGAGTTTATATTAATTCAAAAATGCCGATAATTTAGAATTTGAATCAAATGTTAATCTTGATACTGACGCTGAACGTAATTATAGTAATTCTAATATAATTAGTAAATATCCAAAAAATGGAGGGTCATTTTATTTTCAAAACAGCGACTAGATTGTTTCCAAAATTTAACGGTACCACCGATAGAGTACACCAACTAATTGACGGCATTGAGTTATATGAGCCATCTTTAAATGAGATTGGCAAACCATTACTGATAAATTTCGTTTTGAAAGCATGCATTTCACATAGAGGAAAAGTAATTATCAAAATTCTAGATGTGTTAACGAGGACTTGAGGTGAGGAATTGAAAACAAATAATGAGATAACAAAAATTTCACCAGGCTGATCACCCAGGACTAGTGTAATTATTGAAAAAACCTAAACATTCAACACAATTAAAACCAATCAAGCTTGATATACTTATATAATAAATAATTGAACAGTAAGAAGAAATTTAAATTTGTTAATGATAGCCTTATCTACGAAGATACATATATGAAATAGTTATTTATGTACCAAGTGCGTTATTTAGATCCTTATGCCCTGAGGGAAACATTCAGCCCGAGGGCCTCAGGCCCGATGGGCATAAGGATCTAGTAACGCACGCGGTGCATACAAGATTTTATTCTTCACGAAAAAATTATTATATTATGATGAAGAAGCGATTTCAAAATCGTTTCAATGCTCCTATCCATTTTCATTCTCATAGTAGGCATGTCATTTGTTGATATTTTGACGTTTGTGAATATTTTTGTCATCATATTCAGTGAATGTCATGCTGCTTTCTTTGTGTAGTCTTATAGAAATAATGAAAATGAATTTACCCAAGAATATCATAGAAAATGCAGTCAAAGTTGCGAATAATTAATTGCCAGAGAAATCCAGAGTCGGATACGATAAGGATTATGAAGTATTTAATCAATGAAATTTGCTTCATTTCTTCTAGTACAATAAGCGGGCGTTTTAAATCCATTATGCCCGCAAATGCGGTCGTAATGGCCTAGGGCATAATGAGTTTGTTTATAGCAACCGTATCCAAGGTGAAATAAACATATAATATACAAGTGAAAAATAAAATAATTTAATGTGAATGTACAGATTCTTGCTCAGCGTCTAAGCTTCGCGCATCGCTGAAAGACTGTAAAATATTGTGTGCACAAAGCAATATATATATATATATATATATATATATATATATATATATATATATATATATATATATATATATATATATATATATATATATATATATATATATATATATATATATATATATATATATATATATATATATATATATATATATATAAGTAGTATAGATAAGAGAGAGTGGGCCCAAACTACCCATTTCGAGCGACCCCCTTGAAATTTCGAATCGCTTGTTACGCTACTGAGTCTGGAAGACGGGGTCGGAATTTGTCTATAAATTAAATATTAATATGGTTTGTTAAAGAATGTGCATAAGTAAGTAATTAAAGGGGTTATTAAACTAAATTATCCACGATTTCCCTATCTAATGAGTCGAGGGGGGTGAAGAGGGGTCTCTCGTTACGCGTCGGGCAAGGACTTGTCTATAGATTAAATAATATGGTTTCCTAAAAATGTTGATATGTGGATAATTATGAGAGGGTAATAAACTGAATTGACCTTCATTCCTGTGTATCCCATAGTCTGGAATACGTGGAGACGAGTCGGGACTTGTCTGAATTGTTGAAGTCGAAGAGATAATTAAGGCAGGTGAGCTAATGTATGGAATGAATGGAACTATATTTTTTGTTTGAAAAATTAATGTATCCTGTTTCTTACGATGTCCATATAATGATTCAGGATTCTCAAGGTGCAGGTGCACTGATCCTGTGGGATGAATCTGGTTATATAAAGGTTGGCTTGAGTATACTCATCTGTAAATTAATAATATTGGTTGCTAAAAAAACGTGGATATGTGGGTAATTATGAAAGGATAATAAACTGAATTGACCTTCATTCCTGTGTATTCCCAGTTGGGAAGTCGAGACAAGTCGGGACTTGTCTGAAGTCGAAGAGATAATTAAAGCAGGTGCGCTAATTTTTTGTTTGAAAAATTAATGTATTCTGTTTCTAACGATGTCTATTTAATGATTCTAGATTCTCACGGTACAGGTGCACTGATTCTGTGGGATGAATCTGGCTATATAAAGGTTGGCTAGAGTAAACTAATTCATTGTATCTTACTGAAAGTTCATCGTCAGTCGCAGTCATGTTCTCAAAGTTAAACGTTCAGTCCCAACCTAGGGAATTTATTTCATGTTCAGATTTGGAACTCAACAAAAAGTTCAAAGTGTTATCGATAAGCAGAATAACTACAAAATATGGTGAAAAAATATCATGTACTACGCAAGATTTTACAGTTATTTTACCTTAGAGATTTACACCAATAATGACCGATCAAGAACTTTCAAATATGAATAAATATATTGATGAAAATAAAGATATATTTATACAAAGTACAGGACGAGTGGGCAGGACTATGAACATTCAATTTTCCGAAGAATAATAGATTAATCGCATCTTCAGTATTACTCATTACAATTATGGACTTCAAACAAATATCAATGTCTAAGAGGTATCAACAACAACAATTTGTGAAGAAAAAAAATAAAATAAAGTTGAGTGGTGTTGTGCAAGAAAGATTACGTTGCTGGCGTAAGAAACTTCAAACGTTAAAGACTCAAATAGCAATTTATGAACTCAGAAAAAAGTTTGATCAAACACACTTTTTTTAAATGAAAAATGGAAAAAAATGTTAAATTCAATGATAATATTGAATTCCATATCATTTATTCGTGGAAATATGCTTACTCCAATGCCAGAAAGTGTTTATGGGAGCAATATGGACGTGACAGAGTAAGATTTTGGAATAGAATACATAAAACTGGTGAATTCATAACTCCAATTCTTGAAAAAAAAATTGACTTCATAAGAACTTCTAGAGAAGGTGATGATTTTTATTTAGATTATCTGAAACATTATAACCCCTCCCTACCTACCTCTTAGAGTGGTAATTATATATTACCGGTTGGTAAACTTTGATATTTCATTAGTGAGATAGAGAGCATTGCAGTAGATGGATAAGATTCTTTTAAACAAAAATAGATTCAGATATTCTATACATACTACGAAAAGGAGGATTGTACCTACACGAATAGCTAAAATGTCTGAACTTCAACGACAATTGTTCTTTTACAAATATAAATATTTCAACGAAATTGAAAATAAATGGATGCTGCTTGAGATTCCAGAGAAGAAAACTCAAATTCAAGAGTGTGTAATGGAACTTAAGAAAGATGTTCAATCAATAGTGAATGGAATCCGTCAAAAAGGACATTGTTTTCACGAATGTTACTTTCAAGATTGCTATTCTTGCACAGAAAATTTGCAAGACCTAAAGTGTTATATTCTAGCTTATGAAGCTTTTTACGATTTTATGACATCTGAAATTCCACTGTTTGATCTCTGTGATACACTAATCAACTTAGGCTTAATACATTATATCAATATTCTATGGGAAGAACTACCTGAGGATATCAAGAGCGAGCATGGTGACTTGAGAATTCCAACACAGAACCACTCTGTCGCTAATGAATGTAATGATGATAATGACTGTGAAATTGAAAAATATTTTTGAATTATATGTTAATTGTAGTAAATAAATAAATAAAAAACTTTATTCAATATAAACATGTGTTTTATTTTTCAATTAAAAAAATGATATATATATATATATATATATATATATATATATATATATATATATATATATATATATATATATATATATAGAAAAAAGATTATATAAAATTATTAAACATTGTTGTCATAAATCCAACTTATATATAAATATATATACAAAAAAATCATATGAAATTATTGAACATTGTTGCTATCAATCCAACTATTTTTAGAGTTTTCTAGACCTAACCACTTTACAAGTACTTTATCACCCCTCTTCCTTAAAACTTTTTCAACCAGGAGAATTCCGGGGTGTTTTACATGTTGTAGTTCCATTTCATAAAATCCACCCTTTATGTCCTCACCATTTTCATCTTGAAGCAAATATGTGACAGGATTAGTAGCGAATTTCACTTTCCTCACAGAAAATATCTCATTTGTCCAATTTGGTGTATACGACTTATCAAAATCTTTGCGATATTTACTTATTCGTACATGATCGCCAAATTTAAATTTTGTATTCAAATTAGCTATTTTGATGTGGTTGTACACGGCATTCAATAATTTCTTTTCATTGTTCCTATTAACCTGAACCGGTTTCATACCTATAGTAGAATGTTTTGTATTATTGTATCGATTTAATATATCGTCTAATGAATTCAACCATTTATAGGAACCTTGTAACATTTTCCACAGCATGTTCTTGAGGGTTCGGTTCAGCCTTTCCACAATTGAAGCTTTTTTCGTGCTGTACACACTATAGTGATTAACATTGAATTTTTTCATTAGTTCAGCGAAATTCTTGTTATAGAATTCTTTCCCCATATCCGATTGCAAATTCTTCGGAGAATTTTTCATTTTATTCAATATATCATTCATAGCATTTTTGACATCGCATCCTGATTTTGTTTTGAGGGGTGCAGCCCAAGCTTTTTTCGAGAAACAATTAATGGCTACCAGAATATATTTGTAGCTCTTATTTTCTCTGGAATAAGGAATCATCTCAACTAGATCGATTTGAAGGAGTGCATTGATTCCTTTCAATATAACTTTACGCCTTGGAAAGTTTATTCTAGCCGGTTTATGCAATTCATTAACAATATCTCTTTTTATTTCGCTCTCTTTTATTACAGGTTTTCTTCTTCTCCTCTTCATGACTGAGAAAATTAAAACTATATACTACTGTAAATTATGCGAATAGCAGGTTTTTATATACATACATCTGAATCGTTGAACGTAATTGGACATTCGATAACTAGTTCTGCCAGCAAATGTTTACCAGTCACCCCCTTGAAAGATATCTTGTCCTCTTTTTTCAATGAAACATTTTTTATTTCTTTGCTGGTATACTCCTCTTTGTTCACTCTAGTGATTAAATTACTAGGATGATTGTGAATATTTCGGATAGTTCCTGTTTCGAGGGGAAATATCCAAAACGGTTCAGATTGAAATAATTCATAACAATTCGATTGATCAACGGTGTCAGATTCGAAAATGATTAAAATTTTGTATGTGTATTTTCCGAGAATATCTAAAATGAGTTCATATTTCGAGTAATCATCCTCTTCATTATAATCTTGAACATCTTTATAATACGAATTTATGTGATGACCAAATTTATCAATGCTCATTTTTTTGTTTGTTTTTAATTTTTATTCAACAACTCCAGCTTCCCTCAACTCTTCAATTATGGAAATGATCTCGTTACTTAGACTTGTATTGCCCGCAGCTTGCGAAGAAACTAACAACCGAAGTCTATCAACCAATTCATTTATATCATCCCAATAAATATAGTCGATTGAATTGTTGGTTAACTGTTTTAATGTCATAATTCCACCACCTAATCTACCAACCCTCGTACTAGTAGACGGGATTTGCGAACGAGGTCTCCGCGGAATTAATGGTTTACTAGTTAATTTACTTATTATTTTTCTATATTTATAAGATCGACTACCGGCGATTTGCTCGTCAGGATCGTAATTTCGTCTATTAGCACTAGTTCGATCGATAATATCTAAATAATTTTTTTCATCTGTACGGGTATATCCCACAGGTCGTCGTTTGAAGATGAGTTCATAAAGTCCTGGGGTGCCCGCATATTCAAAGTTTTCGTCACCGATAAGGACATTACCTGTGTCTGGATCAATTGTAATTTCGGCATTACCAATTTTCAAACCATTCACGTCGGTATCGAATCTGGCTCCGAATTTGAAATCAAATTTATTGCTTGTATCGGAAAAAAATGCGTCCATATACGAACGCGGGATTGGTGGTAGTGATTGTAAATATAGATCGAATTCTTCAGTTTGTGAAAGATTTTGCAAGTATTGCTTGGTATCTTCATACGTTTCGTTTAAGAATTCATCATCAGAAATTCCTTTATCAGCATCACCTTCATTAATAACACCCGCTTCATCGTCATCAGCATCAGTTGTAGTTTCGGCTATCGTATCTGTTTCAAGGAAATTTGGCTGAAGCAATTTTCGTTTTAGCGATCGATACTTCTCAAATTTGGGTGTATAAATATCGGGATAATCTTTTGGTGTTGAAGATGAAAGTTTTTTAATCCCTCTCGGCTTTTCTTCTTCCTTTTCTTCTTCTTTTTCATCTTTAATTTCCTTCTTAATATCAATTACACTTTTTTTATCGTCAAGTTTCCTGGCTATAGTCTGCAATTGTTTTGTTATTGGTGAAAATGCATTCTCTCTAATAATTTCACCCTCTTTCAGAAATTCCAATTTTTTCTTCAAATTGTTCCTAACATTAATTAGATTTTTTTTAGCTGTGACAATGTTCATGATGAATAAAATAGCTAATCGGCTAAACAACTAATCAGTTAACTAACTGATAGCTGATTAGTTAAAACAGGTATCTAATTAGTTGAAAAAGCTATTCAATTAGTTAAAACTGGTATCTAATTAGTTAAAACAGCTATTTAATTAGTTAAAACTGCTATTTAATTAGTTAAAACAGCTATTTTATTAATTAAAACTGGTATCTAATCTGTTAAAACATGTTTTAGAACAACCTGTTCAACGATCTGATATTATCTGATAAAAATAATCGCTAATTCAGATATATATATATAGTGATCAAATCCTTTTCGATAGCGTCCTTTTTCGGTTTCACTATCTTTATCAATCACAATGAAACCATATTTATCGGTCCAACATGCTGCACACATTTTTTTAAATTCGTCATATTTCAAATCGGTATTCACATGTTCATCATAAATATGCTTCAGATTATTCTGATCGGTGCGAAATATCACCAGTAAATTTGCATTATCACGTATTAATTGTTTTGGGACACGTGTGTAAGTTTGTCCTAAATAAAAACAGTCGATATTCTTGTGCCTATCCATGCTAAAGTATTCTCGCATCAAATTTTGGTTGGTGCAGGAAATGTCATCAAAGATAAAAATAGAATTGGGTTTCGAGTCTGATGGGCTGACAATATTCTCACAATTATTGTATTTATTATATGAAATTTCCAAGACTGGAGGGTTTTTACCATTGATACCAATATTTGCAGGTCTATCAGCCCTAGGGGCTTTAGCGGGAGGAGATGCTGGGATAGCTAAAGCTATTAATACTGCAAAATCTGCATCGGAACAACTAAAGGAATCTCAACGTCACAATCGAACGATGGAAGCTGTAGCGATGGGTGAAGGACTCTATTTGAAACCTTACAGAACTGGACTAGGGCTTTTTTTAGACCCGACAGGTTATCGGAGAAGAAAATACCCATAAAATTACCGAGGCGAGCTTTAACAAATTTCGATTTGTTGAAATTCGCTGAAATGCTCAAAATTCCTCATTTTCGTGGTACATTTATGCGAGACAATTTGCCTAGAAAAATTCGTTCTATCGAATGTGCAATAGTTAATTTGGATGAAATGAAAAATGTCGGTACACACTGGGTAGCTTATAAAAAACATAAAAATCGTGTACTTTATTTCGATAGTTTTGGGGATTTAAGTCCTCCACTCGAATTAATTCGTTATTTTCAAAGCGACCCCTCCTGCTCAATAATCAATTTCAACTATAATAAATTTCGAAATTTAATTCGATTAATTGTGGACATTTATGTCTCAAGTTTCTACACAACACTTTCGCTGAAAGCTGAATGAGCTGAATCCACGGAACCAGTTTGACATTGAAAATGTGTGTAATTAAGAAGACTTCTCGGAATGCAGCATTGAATTTTTAACCGAGTTAAATATATAAATATTGCATAATGGGATCAATATCATTTGAGTTTTATCTGTTCAGTGGCGTGCATAATGTCATATACGTTCACTCTCACGGGGAATGAGTCAATCTTGAGTACAAATTTTTATCCACCGATAAATTTGGATGAACATGAAGACTATGATATAGGTCTTATTAATCTTGAAACTTATAACTCAATGCCTAATATCGACTCGACCAATAATAAATTTTACTACACTCTAGCGTATAATAATAATAATAACAATATTACAAAAGTAATAGAGATTCCCGAAATCGTATGAAGTGAAAAATATTAATCGCTTTTTACAACAAGCTATAGGTGATAGTAGGAAATTTAAAATTTTAAAAATACTCAATGTCAAAAATAAAACCAAAAGTACGCTTGGAGAAGTGGAACTTTCAGCAGCATCCCTTATTCTGAAGGCAAACAACAATACATTGAAGAGTGAAATAAAAGCGACATTTGATATTGATTTCGAACCGAAAGATTCTCTAGCATAACTTTTAGGTTTCAAACATCGCAAGTTGATAAGGAATAAAAGACATATTTCCGATTACCCCGTGAGCATAAACAGGGTGAATTCTATCGGAATAGAGTGCAATATAGTTTCGGGATCTTATCGAAATGAAAAGTCTGTTCATATGCTACACGAATTCTTCCCCAATGCCCCATCAGGTTACAAAATTATCGAAAACCCCCGAAACGTTATTTATCTACCAATAAATACCAAGCAAATCGATGAGCTGACAGTTAAATTAGTGGATCAGGATGGTAAATTGCTCAATTTACGTGGTGAAGTCGTCACAGTAAGGTTGCACTTGAAGAAAACTCGTAGAAATGGGGATTGATTTTACTAGTAGCAACAACAATCAAAGAGCAAAAAGGAGACGTGCACATGCTTTCACGAATCCTATAAATTATAAGCCTTCCAAGATGTCTAATAGTTCATTGGAGAAAGTTAAACGATTAACACCTTCTAATCAGGCTTTTCTTTCTTCACTTGGCTTGAAAGTAATAAATCAAACTAAAAATTAATAAATTTAAACAATTGTGCGCCAGAGCTGTGATAAATATTCGATTGATATTCAACAGCATTGTATTGTTTTGTAGAATCAAGTGTGATTGTAGTAGCAACCCCACATAGAGAATGGATATATTAGACATAAACGAAAAAACTGTGTTTTATGATGCCATTACAAATGCTGAGAAACATTCACATTTACCATACGCAGCCAGTTCGCTCGGCAACAACGACAAAATTCGTATACTGATTCAAAATCAAGATGCATACACCCATCCATGGAATAGCTCATTATACATTGAGGGTAAACTGACTGCGAAAAAAGCCGATAATAAAATATCGAAAACGGTGAAATTTGTAAATAATGGAATTATGTTATTATTTGATGAGATCAGATTCGAAATTGGCGGTATGGTGATTTCTAGGGTCAGAAATCCTGGGGTAGCAACCACCATGAAAGCCCTTGCTTCTCTGAGTACAAACGAGAGTACAGCATTAAGTATTGCCGGATGGAATCCTTTCGACGATTTCAATATCACCAATGACAATGGTAATTTCAATGTAGTTATTCCGCTCCGCTTTCTTTTCGGTTTTTGCGAAGATTTCAAAAAAATAATTTTAAATTTACGTCAGGAGCTGGTCCTTATACGATCAAATTCTGATATTAACGCTATTTCGAATAGTACAGATGGTGGTGAAACGGTTAAAGTAGAATTGACTAAAATCTTTTGGCGTGTACCTCATATCGATGTTGATGACATCGAACGTGTTAGATTACTCAAACAGGTGTCTAGCAATCGAGAGCTTGAAATTGCGTTCAGAGAATGGGAGTTACATGAAAATCCTTTACTTCAACAAACCAGAAGTCAAACATGGGCTATTAAAACCAGTACTCAGATTGAAAAACCACGATTTATAATTTTCGGATTCAAAACTGGACTGAAAAATAAAATAACAGCCAATTATAGTCATTTCAATCATAATAATTTGAGGAATCTTAAAGTTTATTTGAACTCTGAAATGTTTCCATACGATAATTTGAATCTCAACTTTAAAAATAACCAATTTGCTGTCCTGTACGAAATGTATGCTAATTTTCAACAATCGTATTACAATCGTGAAAATCAACCATGGCTCTCTCCTTATAAATTCAGAGATATCGCATGCTTAGCAGTTATCGATTGTTCGCGACAGAATGAGGTACTGAAATCTGGAAGTGTGGATATCAGGCTTGAATTTGAGAGCTCTGAAGATATTCCTGCAGAAACGTCAGCTTTCTGTCTGATTTTACACAATAAATTAGTCAAATATAATCCACTTACTAGCGCAATTCGTATTGTGCAATAATCAAATATGTTTATCGTAGATATTCAAGGTTTTCAATATGGGAAAAGCGAGTTTATATGTAAGGAAATTGCAGTTTTAAAAAATTTCACATTTTCACACAAAATCGTAAACATTCCCATAGATTATTCGCACTTTGATAATAGAGTGAAAGCTCAAGCAAATTGGCTCACTAAAAATGTACACGGATTGAAATGGAGCGATGTTGGAACAATTGATCACGCGGAAATAGGACAAGTTTTAAAGGATTTAATAACGGGCTATGACGGCTCCATAATGGTAAAGGGTTTGCAAAAAAAGAATTGGATTGAAAAGTATGTATCAGAGAAGAATGAAGTAATTGACGTGGAATCATTAAACTGTCCTCGTTTAAGTTCTCTACAAAATAACGAATCTTTTCATTGCAATCAGCATTCGTTCAATTCACTACGCTGTTCAAAAAACAACGTATTCCAATTAGGAATGTGGTATCTCAACGATTATTTAAAAAAGCCCCTGTAAATAGCACTTTTCTCTACCAGAAACCAGTTCCCCACCCATAACCATCCAATCTTCAAAACATATAAAATAGAGCGCTTACGCTACAATATTAGTACACATTGAAAATATGGTTGATAGAATAGTCAACGAGTTTATCAGCTCCTCGACTTTCGAGGAGCAACTTGACTTCATCAAAGATGAAATAGATAATGCATTAGAAAATTTGAAACGTTTGAACATAATAGTGATCAAAATGAGTCAACAACAACAACAGCAGAGCCAACACTTTTCCAGCCAAATTCCAATGGATTTGACAACGTCATCAAGGTGTGAAATCAATCAGCCGATCACAATGGATTTTGAGGAGAATGAAGTGCCCCACCAATCAATAACGGAGCCTGAATGCATATGTAAAATATGCACTATATTGAGAGAGTCTCCAAAATCGCCAACGGCTGAATCTCAAGAAGGTGAATACCTCCCTACGCATCATTCATGTGAACCAATATGGACCTCTTACGATAGTGATGGTAATGAGATTGACGAAGAAATATTAGAAAATTTTTCTTCTTCTTCAGATGAATAATTAATGTTGTAAATATAAATATTTATATTTTTTTCAATAAATAAAATAGTATAAACAGATATATAATTTTTTATTTCAAATTTTATAATAATAGAGTTAGATGAATTACATTAGTGATTGTAACAGAACAAGAGTTTCTTCATAATCAGTTAATTTTGTTGAGGGCCAAAGTCCACAGCATGGTCCACTAGTCCATCCTAATTGAGCATTTTTATCTTCTTTTCCAAGTTTTATATTTTTCTCGATCCATTCGAGCAATTTTTTGTGAATATCATTCGATGTGGGAAGAAATGTATAAGGTAAGTGCAAGTTTTCAATCACTTTAATTATTGCAGTCAATATTTTACAGTTTGCATAATAAGCTGTCTCACAAACACTTAGATCTATGCATTGGTCTATTTTTTTATAATTTTCTTGTATATTTACGGTGTTGAATTGAGTACTGAGATCGTATTGTTTGTCAGCATTCAAGTTGTTCGATAACAAATCGTATAAATAGAGTGTGTATTGTTTATTCACAAATAATTTATTATCCTTAAGAAAATTATCGAGTTCGTCCAAATTGATTATTTTTATATTTTCAATTTTACACATTTCAAGGAATAGCTCTACATATTTATCGAATTCGAGTTTGTTTAGAAAAATTGGGCGAATTATTTGAGTGTTGATATTTATTCCGAAATCTTCTTCTAATTCGGAAATCCTTTGAAAATAGTAGGTCCTTAGCGGAAATTTCTTTATACGTAAAATATTTTGCAAAAGTACATTCGATGAAGGTTAATAAGGTTCACGAAATATAGCAATTTTTAAATATTTATCGTAAACTTTTTTCGCTTTCATTTCCACTTCATATTCCAGCATCTTCTCTAAGAAATAGCTCGACATTATAATTTTTTTTACACTTGACCGATAAAATGTATGTATTTGAAGCAAATCTCTCTTTCAACTAATGCAACTGGTTCAAGTCTATAAATATATATATATATATATATATATATATATATATATATATATATATATATATATATATATATATATATATATATATATATATATATATATTTATATGAAATATATATCTACATGCTTGTGCGCATATAACCCCAAGGTTTGGTGTCTGTAGTACAAAGTGACGAACTCACTATTCTTTTGTCATCGTGTGGGCTAAGAACTACTTTATTCTGACCTATTGAATAAACTTGATGATTTATCGATCTGATTAATTTTTGACTTTGACTAAGAGATTCATTATTAAATAAACAATTTTTATAATCTTCAAATGAAATTCTTCTCATCGTGCCTGATGTGATACCTTTTGCCTTTTTCACATCGTATTGAGTATCTTTAATATTTTTTTGCACTCTATATGCATACATTTTTGATCGCAAACCTACAAATTCAAGCATTATATCCCCATGAAGTTCATCTTTCATCAACCCAAGCACCTTTTTATTCACTCTCGGCATATTATAAATATTATTTTCGGGATAATCTGAGGTGTCAAATTTTTCTATATCACGTTTGATGTACTCGTAAATGTCATCTACGTTAAATTGGTAAAGGGTTGAATCAGTGTCGGAATAAAGGAGTTTGAACCTACCCCTAAACACATTACATACATAATTATAGTGAAAATCATAAAGCAATAGATAATTTGGAATTATCTAAAATGGTAAAACCTATATAAATTGGTTTATTAAGCTTCACCTCTAACTTATTCATTTCAATAATCACAAACTTTTCACTGAAAATTGTACAGCTATGGAAATTAGGTTGAGATATGAGGTGACGAGCCCCTCCTCTACCCTCCCATTTTGTAGCAATTCGCACATCTTTATATTTTCGAGTATTTTCCATACACTTTCCAAAAACAGCGTTTATGAACAATTTATAGAGATTTTTTTCAAACTCGTTGCGTGACATTTTACGCTTATTAGAATTCAATTCTATGTAGCTTTTTAGCCAGGCAGACTGTTTAAATTTCAAAACTTTATGGACCTTTTTCAAAACAAGCCCCTGTTTCAGATAAAATTTCAAATTTTTATAATGAACAATGTAATTTTTCTTAGGCAGTAGAGTGGTTAATAATTTTTTCTGATTTGATTTAGAAGATGGTGGACACATATGCTCAGGTGCTAGGGGTAAATCTTTGTGTTTATCATGCAAATGAATGGGATAATCCAAGTCACATTCAAAAATATACCCAATATCACCATTATCGGCTAAATTCATTATATCTAAATTTTTTATTTCACATTCATCAACCCATTCAAATTCAGATTGGGGTAAAACATCGCACATAATAGAACCATACATATTGTTCACGTCATAGTACTGTAAATATGAGGGTGGTTCGTTGATATTATACCCCTCCCGCATATATTTATTATTAGCCCGACCATAACGATTACTGCATTGAGATATGCCACCCCTTATACCACTTTCTACAAACATCATCATATCAACATCGGTTAAGAGCTCTAGACAAACTCCAGTTGTTTTAAGCATTGCGTCAAAACTGTAACCCGGTAAAGTATAATAATGAAGTGGATCTAGCTCGTAGGTACTCATACACGTTTTACGAAAATTTTCAAAAATATCAGCTAGCAATAAGACGTCTGTTCGCAGGTAGAGATCAGCATATTCACCTAAAGTTTTTATATTAAAATGATTCCACACTTTTTGTGCGTGACTAAACTGTTCGTCAGTTATATCGCAATCATTCAATTTATTATGAAATTTTTCACGTGATGGTAAAAATGAATCATTTAATCGCTCCCAAGAATCTATGTAATCATAAGGGAAAATACCTTTTTTATTCAACAATTGAAAATCTTTATCGGATTCGCAAAAAGATCTAGATATTTTTTTCTGACCATCTTCCAAATATGAAGAAAGTTTATCTATACTGCTCGCCAAAAATCTGTACGAATCTATGAATCTAAGTTCACAATTTGTTCCGTGAACCTTCTTTGAAAATGAAATATATTTATCCTTGTTTAATGGTAGAAGAGTAACCTGACCTGGAATTGACTCAACTAAATCTTTTAGGATGAAATGAGAATCGTAGGAACTTAAACTATGAAAAATTGTGGGGATAATGTGTGATTCCTTATAGTTCAAGTTACAAGATTGATGACTAGGCCCCCGATAATTTTTATTTTTAATCAAGTGATTATGATCTCTACATTTAATATCATTGTCGTTGAACGGTTCTTTACATATATGACATGTAGTGGTTGGTGAATTAAATTCATTAATTTCATCCTCAGTCAATTCATCCATGGGATAATTTGTTTTCAATTTTTCATCTACAAACTATGAAATTTCCTGAAGTTTTTTTACGAACCATTCAGCGCACTGTGTGCCTCGATAAGTTTCAAAGCGTGATAAGGATGGATCGTAGGAGCAATGTAAATAATGAGCTATGCTGAAGGCCTTATGTTTTTGGTATTTTCTCGTTGACGAAAACGACTTTTCACTCAATGGTTCGTCACATTTCTCAAGTATGCTCTCAATATCTGCATATATACAGAATTTCACTTTTTCCTGGTGTGCAAAATTCTCAAATCTCAAATATCTATCAGCTTGATCAGGTAATTTTATTGAGCATTTATTACTGAGAAAACATTTAGATTTATGATCCTTCAAAGCTTTCTCCCGTTGAAAATGGTTCAAGCATCTGTGACAAAAATAGAGTTTTCCATTATGTTTTGAAATTTGACTACTAAGCAGAGATGATAGATTTTCAATTAATACAAAATGATATAAATTACGCTTTTCATCAAAATCATAATCATAATCATAATCATTATTATCATGGTCAACATCCATTTTTTCCACGTTTACGTCATCATTGTCAATTGATAGCATTAAAAGATTAATTGATTCAATTTCAATATTATTATTTTTACTCAGCATAACTGGATAAATTTTTTTACTTTTATAAATGTATACGTTGATTGATAAATTATTCATAATTTCAAATTTGGAAATGTCTTTTAGCTTGATTGGAAATTCAATTCCATCAAACTTTAAAACATTCTTAAAATGAGGATAATTATTTTTACGCTCTTTATGTTTTTTGTTTATTGGATATAATGCCGCGACTACTGACCATAAAAAACAAAAAGAATCATCGTTTTGAATATTTATAATCCCCTTGTTTTTTTGTAGAGCCCTGGGTGTTTTTACATAAGTTGAAAGACCACATTTTATCGGATCGAATTGATTAATATTAACTTTCAAATTTGAAATTTCCACTAATGACCAACCGGAATCCCGTTCCTGAAATTCCTCCAACTCACTCAAATATACTGAGGAAACGTATTTTGCATACCACTCTCGTAAATTTGTGGTCGTATCGATAATATGATTTTCTGTATTAAACCATTTGTTATCGAGCTCATTTGAATTTGGTTGGAGAAAAACTCCCGTTAATATTGTATTGACTTTTATCATTCCCGATTTTTTGTCCAACTGTTTTTGAACTTTTTTCGAAAAAATTTTGAAAGCTTCAATGAAAAAAATCATAGGATCTTTAATATTAAAATTAATAATAATACCTGTGCATATTCTTCGTTTGAAACAACTTTCCGTGTCTTGCCACATTAAATTTTTTCCCACATTTTTCCTGTTTTTCGAAGAGAAAGCAGCAACATCTTGAACACCAACACCAATTTTCTTCTTCTTCTTCAGATTCATCTTCTTCAAAATCAATTGCTGTCTATATTGTTGGAGTAGGGCAAGAGAGTGCTCTAGACTGTGAGGATTTTCAAATTCGTTTGTTTCATGAATTTTCATTCTTATAGCTTTTTTTAGCAGACTAATATTTTTGTTATTAATTTTCATATATCTCATCACCTCATCCAGAGTTTTTATTAGAGATAATGCTTCACGTATTTTCTTCACAACCATTGTTGCTAAGGATGAGACAGATTCAGCAGTTGATACATCCATTTCTGTTTTTATTGACTATATTAAGCTAATTGTCTTCAATACAATACAAATTTGACACACACACACTCTCTCTCTCTCGCTTCCACGAATATGAATAATCGGTAGACAACTTTGTTTCAGATTTTTCAATTCATGTAATAACTTTAGCGGTGATTACTCTTGAAAGTAGAGAAACGAGCATGAAAATTCAACGATTTTGTTCGATTATAAAACTTATATCGAATGAAAGAGTACACTCAAACCAACCTTTATATATAACCAGATTCATCCCACAGGATCAGCGCACCTGCATCGTGAGAATCCAGAATCATTAAGCTGTGTCATTAATTCCTACTTAATGTATTCGATCCTTCCTTTCGTCGTGAGAAACCAGAATCAGTTTTTCAGATTCAGATTCATCCCACAGGATCAGTGCACCTGCACCGTGGGAATCCTGAATCATTAAATAGACATCCTTAGAAACAGGTTGAATTAATTTTTTCAAACAAAAAATATAGTTGCATTCATTCCATACATTAGCACACCTGCCTTAATTATCTCTTCAACAATTCAGACAAGTCCCGACTCGTCTCCACGTATTCCTGACTGGGGATACACAGGAATGAAGGTCAGTCAATTCAGTTTATTATCCTCTCATAATTATCCACATATCGACATTTTTTAGGAAACCACATTATTTAATCTATAGACAATTCCTTGTCCGACGCGTAACGAGAGACCCCTCTTCACCCCCCCCCCCTTGAATCATTAGATAGGGAAATCGAGGATAATTTAGTTTAATAACCCCTTTAATTACTAGCATATACACATTCTTTAACAAACCATATTAATATTTAATTTATAGACAAATTCCGACCCCGTCTTCCAGACTCAGTAGCGTAACAAGCGATTCGAAATTTCAAGGGGGTCGCTCGAAATGGGTAGTTTGGGCCCACTCTCTCTTATCTATACTACTTATATATATATATATATATATATATATATATATATATATATATATATATATATATATATATATATATATATATATATATATATATATATATATATATATATATATTTATATATATATGTATATATGAATTGATAATTATTAAAGAAAAAGCAGCTACAGCTTCAATTAAAGGAATACTTGAGCTATCCTATTTATTCAAAAAGGCAAATATAAAACAAAATTTCTTTCTCGAAAAATGTTTTATAAATAATTTACCTACGAGAAAACTTATACTAAACGATTAGCTTCAAATACCTACGAAAATGTCGATCCTCTCTATTTATTTGGTAATCACCCTTTGGAACTCAAACGTCAAAATTTAATTTAAACAAAATTTAAAAGACAAGATTCTTACGATCAGCGCAGTACCTACACCTAATAGGTATAATTTTGAAAAAAAAATGCCTTAGTAATTGTATTAAATAATGTAGTTAATTATCAATAATGTAAATAGAATTAAGGTAATAGTAGAGAAAAAAAAATTATTAAGATAGAAAAAAAGTAATATTTAAATATTTTTTTCTTTTTATTACTCTGCCAGAAAAGGTGTACTAATAAGATACTCTAGTATTATTCATATATTAATTCACACATTTAGTCGAGGTCATTATACAGGAAGTATTGCGACAGTTATTGCCGGAATTCACAGGTCATCGCATTACTTCTAGACCAATAATCTCGAATTGTTACTGTTCCTTATATTCATTATATATTATACATAAAACTGCTGACTCGGCTGAGACGAGCTTACGTTAAACATTGTCGCGGATCATATCGAAAGTTCTACGAAAGTCTTTAAGGAGCGAGGAGTATGAACCTCCTAATAAAGAAGATCTAAGAATAAGACGTGTGTTTTATTAAGAGGACCTACGACCATCCTCACATGACGATCCTGCCAGTGCAATTATTACATGGCAATCCTGCCAGTGCCATTATCACATGGCGATCCTGCCAGTGCCATTATCATACCTTCTTTTATAGTGAAGCAGAGAAGTCTAGGAAGATTTGGATTTATTGTATGGGCAGGTGTTTTCATGGGTAGAATTATCGTCCCCGCCATTTATAATGGCATTTTAACATCTCAGAGGTATTTAGAAATTTTAATGCAACATATTGAACCCTTTGTAGATGAATTGCCGCCAATGGAGCTCAGGAAAATATATATTCAGCAATACGTTGCTTTGCCTCAAAACAATGCAATTGTCTGCAATTTCTTGGCTGCAAATTTTGGCAATAATTGAATAGCCAACCAAGGACCCAACCTTTGGCAGGCCAGGTCACCGGACCTAACGCCCATGAACTTTTACCTCTGGAAAAGTTTGAAAGATCTTATCTTCAAACTTTCGACCAAATCTAGACACGAATTTGAAGCGGCAGTGAGGCCACTCTCACTCCCATTGAACTAATTAATTCGGCAAGAAATGTTCAAAGAAGGTGTAATTTTTAAGAGAAGCAGGTAGACATTTCGAACACTTCTTCTAAAGAAATATTTTGTTCTTCATTATTATTATTATTGTTTCAGTTATACTTATTACTGTAAATATAGTATAAATTGTTATCAGTTTGATTGAAACTATGAGTTTCAAGTACTGCTGTCAAGAGCTTTTATAACAACTGATAGCTACTAGCGAACACTTGCTTCCTGTTTTATCGCCACTTCGTCCAAAGCCTACTTATTCATAGTGTGCGTTACAAAGTCTACATAAAAAACTTAAAAGCTCTAAATTTCAAAGATGACTCTAGTGAAACTTCAAGTGAAATACATTTCTGAAAGGGTAATTTTAAGTTTTATTGTAATGCGGAGGAATATATAGGATGTTTTATTTGAAAAAATGATTTTTTCATCAATAACTGTGGATGTATGATTTGAAAAAAGGAAATACTCAAACCATTGAATTCTACGTAAAAAAGTGCTTCGAAAATGTTTTCGTAGAACCAAAGAATTTCTCACAGGAAAAACATGCTGTAACTCAGAAACGATGATAGATAACGATATGCGGTTTTCACCAGACACCGCCATCAGTTTTCATCTATCTAGTTTAAAAACAGGACTTTTTCTTCAACAGTGTCCAATTTGGCCCACCCTGTACTAGAAGAAATTTTATTTCATAAAAGTAAGTTCAAATGAACGGATCGAATATATAAATTATTTATAATGCTAACACTGATTATAAAAACTGTTAGAAATGGCCACCTCTACTTGATAGGCATGCTTCCGCCTGTCCACACATGGAACTACGCACAAGTTCAAATATTCCCGGCATATTTCGTATAGTTCAACATGAGGCAACATTTCGCTTTCTTGAATCTCCTAAAGTATTAACGGGAGTTTTATACTACACTTGAGTTTCAAGATATTTTCATATGGAATAGAAGTAACCTAAACTTTTGAGATCGGGGGATCTTCTTGGCCATTTGTGAAATCCTTCACGATCTATTTAACGATTATAATAAACTGTATTCAAATGATTTCGGACAACTAAACTGAAATGAGCAGGGCTCCATCGTGCAAGTGCCATGGTCCAGTCTTTAACGCATTTGGCCCATCATCAAGCAACCTACTCAGTTTTTATTCAAGAAAGTATATATAAGAACGACCATCAAGGCGTCTGGTGGAAAAAATGGGCTTATTAGATAATCACCAATAATTCCTGTCCATACAATAACCGAAAATTGGTGTTGAAAATGAGTTTTGGTTCGTCATGGGAGTTTGCTTCCGCCCACACATAATTGTTATGGAAAGTTTGAATAGCATTCCGAGATAAATTTGCTTCGTCGGTAAACAAAATTTTTTGTTTTTTGTTTGTTTGAAGATACCACTGACAGAAGTTCATACAATGCGAGAAATCTCTGGGGAATAATGGCTGTACTCTTAAAATATGGTACGGCTATGAAAAAATCTAACAGTATACGCCAAACAATTAAGTGACAAATATTTAGAGTCCTAGCGATCTTCCTCGTACTCGTCTCAGGATATTCTTTAATTTCTTGCAGCTTTGCGTCCTCACTTTCAGGAGTTCTGACGCTTAGAGGTCTATCTTTCGGAGTACCTTTCTTGAAACTATCTGTTTCCATAAGTTGGCGATGAATATTCGAAAAGGTACGTCTATGTGGTTAGGCACGATAAGGATATCTTTCCTGATAAATGCGTCTGACTTCTGTTGCATTATCATCGGCGAGGCCATATACGTAATGCATTGCCGCCATTAACGCATTCGTGTAATTAAACATATTTACTGATATTCAGAAAAACAGTGGACAACAAAAATAACTTCACTAACACACTTAAAAATCAAATAAATTACGCGCTGTGATGTTTTTTAACACAAACAACTTACTTTAAGTAAACAGCAAGTTTCATCGATTTTTGTGAAAACGTTATTTATTCCAGGATAACTAGATTTATATTTTCAAAAATTATTAATCACTACTGCAATATGGAGCAATTTTAATTGAATCATTTCATTCAAGAACAGAGCATCTGACAAGAAAAACATATTTTCTGGATTTTCACGCATTTTGGAACAAATCTGATCTCCTAATTTGCTTTCACTCGAAACATTTTCACAACACACATCAGATTTTTGAGTAATTGATCCTGAAGTAGAACGATTTTCATTTTTTTAAGCGAAAACTATGCGTCGGGCAAAAAAACACATTCAATCAAATATTCTCAAAAATGAATGAGGATATTGAGAATAACTTTTATTTCAAGAGAAAGCAGTGACGCAGTACTCTTTTCTTTGAAATTTTTTTATGCAAAACCCGTTCGAACGCCAGTGGTAGAAAAAATGGAAATTTTATATATCACAAAATGCACCTTGATGCATAGAAGACATGTTTCAAATTTAATGATGTTGTATGAAATATCATTTCACTTGTTATTAATAAACTGATTTTTTTTCGAAATTTCATCACCCTCAAAAGTTGAGACTTCAAATCAAATCAAATATGCTTTATTGTCTTAAAATTATACATATTATTGACAAAGCAAAAAATATAGGAAATAAAAATGTAAAACATGAAAATGAACACACATCAATCAAAAAATATACAAGCTAAACAATGTAATACCTAGAAATAAAAATCATACCACATTTCTATGAAAAATTTATACAAACTTCACAATAGAACCGAGAGTGTCAAATCCTCCTCGATCGAAGCTGATGCCTGTGTTATTCAATTTGGTCATATCGATATAGAGTTATAATATTTTTTTCGTTTCCGAAAATTGGTCAAGGAAGTTATAGATTTTAATTCTTCTGGAAGGTGATTGTAAATTTCCTTAGCATTGTAAATGATAGACTTTTTATTTAATTCAGAGGAAGGAATAGGGAGGTGAATATGATGTCCCAAAGATCTGGTGGAATACCCGTGCTGTGACACCAAGAATACGATATGAAAATACTTATGGATCAAGCATTCAGATTCAAGTGAATATAAAGACGGAAGCGTCAAAATTCCGTTTTTCTTGAAGTAGGGTTTGCAATGAGCCCTATTTTTCATACAAACATGTAACGAATTGCTCTCAATGAATGGTGTCAAGTTTTGAAGAATTACATGAACCCCAGAAGGAGAGACACATGCTGTGAAAGTTTGAGATTATTGTCGATAAAGAGGAATTAAATTCTGACAGAATCAACTTTTTTAATGGCATGGTTTTGCAGGAATAGATCCTGAGAGTTATCTCTATAAAACAAGGCGACGGTCTTATCTGCGTTGAGGCAAAGTAAGTTTGCATCAGACCAGGACTTGATCAATTCAAGATCAATTGTCATTTCAGAGTGCAGCGTCGCAGAATTAGGATTGCTCCAAGTGATACTCGTACCATCCGCAAAACGCGTAATTTTTCTCTTATCTTCAGATACGTAACTTCATTTATAAATAACAAGAAGAGGACAGGGCCTGAAACAGAACCTTGGGAGATGCCGCTAGTGATAGATTTACAAGCAGAATTGGAGTTATTTTTCCTTACTTGTTTGTAAGGACAATTGTTTTCTACTTCTAAGATGAGACTCGAACCAGTGTAGTGAAATACCTCGGACGTGATAAAACTCCAGTTTCCGTAATAAAATTTGGTGACTCACGCAGTCAAATGCTTTAGCATAATAACAGAAAACAGTAGCTGTGTAGTGCCTTTTATTGAGGGATGAATAGATATTGCTCAACATGGAAAACATAGCATCAGTAGTTTTTTTTCTGGGTTGAAACCCAAATTGATGTGACGAGAGAATTTTATGATTTGAGAGGAAAGTCAGAAGGCCGATTTTCATCAACAGATAGGAGCGCTGTCGGCCTGTAATTGGATGTGTTCGATCTGCCCCCTCCTTTAGAAAGTGATAGAATTATTGCAGTCTTTAGACAATCTGGAAAAATACCAATTTCGAAAGATTCATTAATTAATGAAACCAAAGTATTAATAATAATGTCTGGAAGATTCAGAAACAATCTCAAAGGCAGGCCATCTATGCTACAAGAGGACTTATTCTTTATTTCAATTGTTGTTATCAAGAGTTCATGCTTATCGACAGGACTCAAGAAGAAGTTGGAAACGACATGGGCAGAGGGAGGCAGGAATGAAAGAGAATTACGGACCGGTGCTCATCCAGTGGTAACTGTATTGCACATGTTGACGAAATAATCATTTGAATCGTTAGAATTAGGTAAGTCGTCAACTGGAGGTACAGACTTATTTCTTAAATCATTTATAATAGACCATGTTTCCTTAAAAGCGTTTTGGGATTCAGATGATCAAAGTAATATGCGTTCTTTGCAGATTTTATTACTTCTAGATAAGTTCTTCTATACTAAGAGATGTAGTCCAATACTTGAAAGTTATCGGAAATTTTGTTTATATAAAGAAGTGAACGCATATTCTAAGCCGAAATTCTCACACCGATAGAAGCCCAAGGTTTAAGACGTTTAGGCTTAATAGATCGAAGAGGAAAAGCTAAGTTGAAGGCTGAAAAAAATTTATCAAGAAAACTCCTGAAGTGGTAATCCGCATTTCCAGGAATGATACTCCAGTCTGACGAAAGGCAGAGTATCTGGAGTTCTGTGAAGTTACCCCTTGAATAAATCCTACCCCAATGCCGACTATTCGCAGCACGGCTTCTGGAAACTGAAAATTCCGTAGATATCCCCTGATGATCCAAGAGAACTGCACTGATGACATTGCTTTTTAAAGAACCAGAAGGAAAGTTGGAAATAACGTAGTAAATAGTGGTTGCTGAAGATTTTGTTAACCTAGATGAGAAGTTGACATGCAAGGAAAGGGTAAAGGTTTTGAAAATAGATATTTTACAGACCTTCGAACATTACAGACATCCGCGAAAAACAAATTCAGCAGGTGCTTAAAATATTTTTGAATATCAGAACTAGAAAAATTTCGGCTAAAAGATAATTATATTCATCTACCTTGATGAAGATACCATCCTTCACCAGAATTCATTATCCACCATGTGGAGAGCTTGCTCTATTGAATCGTCCTACTGTATTTTTTCAAGAAGATAGGTTCTCCCTCCCTCAGCCAGTGTACTGTGATGGCAACTAATAGAGGGTGATCCAACTCTTCCAGGAATAGGCTCAGTTCATCGATTTTGTGCCTTATGGACGTAATATTGATTTGAACCATGCTCAATTTGGAATCATCAGTAAAATTCAGTGTGTTGTCTGTTGAAGCAAAAGATGAGTAGTTGACCACTCAATTGAAGGACTCTTGTTCATTAAAACACGTCTTGTTATTTCAAAATTTCGCTCTGATTGGGTGGTCGAATAATAATTCCGGTGACAATCCCCGGATCTCTGCAAATGGTTTAGCCTCGCCATAGTGACGAAAGACCTGTTTGTAGAAAGATCCGTTTCCACCTCAGCTCGATCAATTCCATACGCCTTGTGAAAGTCAAAATGAATTTTTCGAAGGCGTTCAAGCTGAATCGGAAAACCTTCAGAAAACCAGAATAATTTTACGCTACTGTTTGTGTTTCAGGGCATACGTTCATAGGTAGTTTTTCTAAAAATCAGTCAGACAATCACTTAGCATGTCTTGACCACACAATGTCTTCATCAGATTTAGTTACAAACTGATTATTCTTAAAATATATCAGAGTGCTTATATATTATCTGAAATATTTCATCGATAGGTATTGATACCAGAGAGTTGTATTTATTTTAATTCTAAGAACGGTACAACAAGTATTAAGTTATTTGAAATAGTAAACTATTAAGAGGTTTCAAATACCAGGTTCAATAACGCATGATAATAAGTTCAGTTTGCTCATTGAGTAACATATGTGAAGATTTATATTTCAAAATTTCCGTAGATTCTGAAAAATTCAATGTTTGAGAATTATTTTCGGTGTGTGAGATTTTGAAATTATGGTTCTCCTTTCAGAAGAAACACTGATTTCAATCATAATTTCAGAATTTCGCATACCAAAATTGACTCTCAAAAAGTAATTTTTTCAAAGATGATCGTTGCTATAACCTTGTGTTGGTTGATTATTGTTACTAGTTTGAGAATTCCATCGGCTGGAGATACCATTATGTACCAGGACAATATATATATATATATATATATATATATATATATATATATATATATATATATATATATATATATATATATATATATATATATAACTTTTCAAAAGTTTTGATAAAGTCACAAATGTCGTGGCGAAACGTCAACTTTTTAATAAAATCGAGTTTTTTAAGATTCAACAATCCTGTTATTGCTAATAATTATCAAGAGATTAGAAATAGTTAACAGGCAACAACAATTCGAATAAATATATATATATATATATATATATATATATATATATATATATATATATATATATATATATATATATATATATAATCTCTTGATAATTATTAGCAATAACAGGCTTGTTGAATCTCTAAAAACTCGATTTTATTGAAAAGTTGACGTTTCGCCACGACATTCGTGGCTTTATCAAAACTTTTGAAAAAATTGAAATTTCTTTGACATTTATTGATTTGAAAAAATTTGAATAGAAAAAGACTACTATGTTTCACTGAAATTTTTCGGCTGTGGCCGTTCTTTGTTATTTATTACATGCTATTCAGTCGAATATTAACATTCAAATCTGTTATTATTAGATGGTAAGGGAAACCACAGAAACCTTTACCCACATAATGTTCGAAATAGGTTCAAATTATTTTGATTTTGAAAAGTCAAAAAATAGGGTACTATTTATCTTTTTCTCAAAAATTTCTCATTGCAACTGCGGCCGTCTTCAGTTATTAATTACGTACTATTTAGTCCAATATCAACAGACAGGTCTGTTGATATTAGATGGGAAGGGAACCACAGAAACCTTCACCCACGTAATGTACAAAATAGGTTTGAAATATTTGATTGTTGTCTTTAAAAAGACATCACTTGTAATTTTGGAGATCACATGTTCTAAACTATACTTTCTTTTTAGAAAACTTGAAAATTTTAGATATTTATATTTTGTCTAAGAAGATGAGTTGTTATGGTTAGAGTTTCTTTTAGTAGTTATTTTGTTTTGATTTATGTTGTTTCTTAAAAAAATTAAAGAATTAAATCTGCGTATATTGAACTCAAATGTTTGATATCTGTTCTGTCATTTACGACTTTCTTTAATTTTTTTTGAAAATGTAACATTTATAAAATTTCTCTGCGTTTTTGATCTTTTTCTAAAATTTTTGTGCTACTGAAGTTGAAAGTATAATTCTCATTGTTTTTATGTTTTATTAGTGCTGTGGTTTCTGTTCTAGTATATGTGTGTGCTTTTAATTTGTTTTCTAAATTTTGAAAAGTTTGTCCTATATATGATTTATTACAATTATTACAGGGTATACTATAAACACCATGAGATTTTTGCAGAAGAGGTGTTTTACTTTTTGATTTAGAATTTATTTGATCTTGTGCGGTGTGGGCTACTTTAATATTGTGTGGATTGAAAATTTGTGAAATTTTATTACTTAAATGAGTATGGAAGAGGAATAAATTTTTTGTTAATATTTTCTTTTTTTGATGTTTCTGATGTGTTGTAAAGTTTATGAATTCTATTTTTAGTGATTTTATGTATAAGTTTTATTGGGTAATCGTTTTTTATGAGTAATTTATGGACATCTTGTAATGTTTCATGTCTGTGTGTAGGTGAAGTGAGTTTAAGTGCTTTGTCTATATATCCGATTATAATACTCTTTTTTTGTGACAAATGATGTGTACTGTTGTAGTTCAATGTTCTTTGTGAAAATGTGTGCCATTTTGTGATAATTTCATTGTTTTTGTGTATGAGAGTTATATCAAGAAAATTTCATGTATTGTTCGTTTCTTTTTCGAGAGTAAATTGTAATTTTCTATTGAAGTCGTTGAATTTTTTGAGAATATCATCAAAGGTTTCTGTGGCTCCCTTCCCATCTAATATCAACAGACCTGTCTGTTGATATTGGACTAAATAGCACGTAATTAATAACTGGAGAGTGCCACAGTCGCAATGAGAAATTTTTGAGAAAAAGATAAATAGTACCCTATTCTTTGACTTTTCAAAATCAAAATAATTTGAACCTATTTCGAACATTACGTGGGTAAAGGTTTCTATGGTTTCCCTTACCATCTAATAATAACAGATTTGAATGTTAATATTGGACTGAATAGCACGTAATAAATAACAAAGAACGGCCACAGCCGAAAAATTTTAGTGATACAAAGTAGTCTTTTTCTATTCAAATTTTTTCAAATCAATAAATGTCAAAGAAATTTCAATTTTTTCAAAAGTTTTGATAAAGCCACGAATGTCGTGGCGAAACGTCAACCTTTTAATAAAATCGAGTTTTTTGAGATTCAACAAGCCTGTTATTGCTAATAATCATCAAGAGATTAGAAATTGTTCACAGGCAACAACAATTCGAATAAATATATATATATATATATATATATATATATATATATATATATATATATATATATATTTATATATGTATATATATATATATATCTATATATATATATATAAATATATTATATATATATATATTTTACATATATATATATATATATATATATATATATATATATATATATATATATATATATATATATATATATATATATATATATATATATATATTTACATACATAAATTGAAGTTAAGAGCTATAAGTAGGTACACTGATCAGATTAAGGAGAGGAGAAGGGTTAACTTCAATCTGGTCGTTAACTAGGTTTCCGTAATTTTTATATTTACTGATGTATAGGCATTCCCAAGTTGGTTTTATGGATACTATTTTCTAACTGTTATATATTATAATCGTGATTGAAGGTAGGTATGGATTTCTTGAATAAGATGGCACGCATAATTAGAGTGAGTTTTCTGCTTAATAAAGCTACGTTGGTGTTCGTGTATTCGAGTTTTGAAATTTCTAATTGTACGTCCTATATAGTACGTTCGTATAGGAGGAAACTTAGAAAAATCAGAAACGTACAAAACTTTGACACTCATCAGAAACGAAGCTTTCAAGCATATAAGTTTATGTAAGATTTCCATCATAAAAAAATGATTTTCACAAGATGTTAAAGTCCGGTTACGAAAAACTGACTCACCCTGTATAAATATATATATATATATATATATATATATATATATATATATATATATATATATATATAATATATATATATATATATATATATATATATATTTATATATATATAATATACGTATATATATATATATATATATATAATATATATATATATATATATATATATATATATATATATATATATATATATATATATATATATATATATATATATATATATTTATATATATATATACTTAATTAGGCAGGTCATTAATAGGGAAACAAGAAATGACGATGCTGCAATGCAAAAAACCTGGCAATGTCATAAAAAAAATGAAATTTTAAAAAAAAATCAGGTTTCTAGTATGATGAGACTCCCAATTTTTATTCGTTTCTCGAAATAGAAGAGCGATAGATCTAGAGGATAATTTAGTGCTGCAAGCCCCCCTGTTTGGCCTAATCAGTAGCAGTAGCATGATATACGAGGCCTCGTATCTAGGTATCTAGTATGATCGATCTCCTCAAAAGATCCAAGCTGATCCGAAAGATCATCAGTTTCTGTGTAAGAAACACCACTGCTGCATTTTCCAAACAGTGGAGAAAGTGGTTGCTGCAGCGATTGTAGGTCGCCCTCCGCGCGGCTGCATTCGGCGTTTCAATTTAGTTTTGTCAGCCATTGACCAGTTCCTTCCGATTTTTACCGGTTGAATACGCGTCCCACGTCCACATATGAATAATTTCACTTGTCGTTGATTGTTTGAATAAATTAAATCGGCCAATTTCATGTGATAGTATTCGATTTTTCAGCCATTTTCATTTGTGTTGTAGTCATGAAATAAATATATCGTTATAATAATTATTCAATTGAATTTCAACATTAAGTAATTTATCATTAAGTAATTTCTCAAAAAAGTAATGTTGTGCATCCAGTTAATTGAATTGTATTTATAAATTTGTATTCTATAGATAATACAATTTTTTTTGATGTAGAATGAATGGAGATTTTGTGACTATATCAATACTTTAATTCATGAAAATTATTTTGAAAAATAATCATATGCTAAAAAGTTTTCACATCTTGCATGCAGATCTATGACTGGGGTTTTTGACGTAAGGTTCAGGGGCAAATATTTTTCAGAGTAGATAACACTGGTCTAGAGTTTATACCTGCTCAGTCTTGTTGTGGAAAACGTCAGTTACGTTCGGTCTTTTCGCTGTAGACGCATGTTAAATTTGTGAAAAATGCGTTGTTTCGTTTGCAAAAAAACTTGTAACTTGACTGAATTTAATGAACGTACAAATAAATGCCACTGATTAGGCCAATCAGGGGGGCTTGCAGCACTGCATTATCGTATAGTTCTATCACTCTCCTATTTCGAGGAACAAATAAAAATTCGAAGTCTTATCATACTTGAAACCGGATTGTTTTAAAAAAAATAATTTTTTTTTATGACGTCAGGTTTTTTGCATTGCAGCATCGCCATTTCGTGTTCCCCTATTAATGACGTGACTAATTATATACATATATATATATATATATATATATATATATATATATATATATATATATATATATATATATATATATCATCTGGTAGTCTCATCGAACTAGGTTAAGTGTCGTGGGCTCTCCTACTAGTGGTAGTTAAGGAAAAAGTGTTTAGCTCGTAAACCGTTCCGAAATAGAAAACCAAATTCAAATTTATGAAACGTTTAGCTTTCAATTCAGGCTTATACCTGATGTCTTATCGATAAACTTATTGTGAACCATATGGGTGCAGGCGATTTTCAAATGTCGCAATTGTCAAAAGTTCTATTTTTTAAATGGCACCTACTATTTTTTCGACACCATTCGAAAGAAAATTTAATTCAGATAATCGAGAAATGCCCATATATTTCTTGTTTTTTGTAGTATGCCGTGAAAATAAAAGTCAATTGTTAGAAGTTACTCAAAAACATGGATTTCTATTCAATTGCGCGAAATAAATTTTTATTAAGACTTTCAAATGTTTGCATTATTCTTTTATATCCTCGTTATTGCGAAGAGGTGAAAAATAGACCAATTCTTTTACCCTACTCCAAATATGTGAGTCTTAAGCGGTATGATGAAATTATTTTTGAATCTTTAGACTTTATCCATGATATACTCAGTAAGTTTGGATATTTTGAATTGAACTCACGGAAAGTTCGCTGCATAATTTTCGAGCATAACTTCGTTTGGATAATTTTCCATTTTCAAACCAACTTTATTTAAGAATAAGCACAACTTGTGTTCACTTCGACAGAATATCCCCTTATTATTTACAATTGTCTTTTATTTCCATAGCACACTCCAGAAAGCAAGAAATATTTCGGTATTTCTTGATTTTTAGTGAATAACTCGATAAAAGTTGAATTTAGGTATAGGGAAAGCTTAAGTTACTCATTTTTAAATTCAATTTCCTTCCGAATGGTGTTAAATAGTACATTTTGGTGTTAAATAGTACACTATATGGTGCGAAATAAGAGCATCGACGGGACATCAGGTGTTAGCCTGAATTGACAGCTAAATGCTCCTCTAATTTGGTATTCTATTTCAGAACGGTATGAGCTACACCCTTTTTCCTTAACTACTACAGCGGTAATTTTTTTTAGAAAAATGAAAATATGTCAAAAACTGTAATAAATAACATCACATAACTAAAGTTTTCCAAACTCATAATCTGATGGCCACTCGAACAATGTTAACTCCAGGTTGTCCCATTCAACCAAATGAGATGAAATTTCGTATCTGCTATTGTTTTTGAAGTAGAACGATTCTATCAATATTTGGGTAAATTTATCCTATCAACTTCATGTCCACGAAGATATGTTTTGTCAAAGTAGGAGTATATACATTTGAGAAGAATCAGTTGTTCGTCATTGTTTTCATTTGTAAAGCTACTTTAAGATGACTATCATAACTTAGATTCCTCAACAAAATATTCGAGATTGACTCTTCTTTTTTCTTCAAGTGTTCCTGCTGTAGGTGCATGATATGTAGATGCAAGAAAAAAAAATCTTCTACAATGTTCTTAGAAGATCAGGATCGTGATTTTCAAAAAGAAGTTCTAGCAATGGAAATGGCATATTCCTGGGCATTTGACTATTTTGATACACCAGACTTGGAAACTTTCGAGAAAGAAAGGCAACAGAGGTTAGAAACAGAACGCAGGCAAGCAGAAGAAGAAGAAGTTAGCTTACTCATTGAAGAAATGTTGAAAGAAGATGGTGTAAATGCGAATGAACCATTGAGCGATATACAAACTAAGGAGATACTCGAAAAAATTAGTGAGTTCCAATAATACCTACAACCATGGAAATGATTTTGAAATATGAATATATATATATATATATATATATATATATATATATATATATGTATATATATAATATATATATATATATATATATATATATATATATATATATATATAATATATATATATATATATATATATATATATATATATATATATATATATATACATTATGAAAATTCAATGAATTTTCTGGAGCCACGTTCTGAAATCGTCCAATTAATAGCTCTTGAGGAACAGTTCAATATAACATTATAATGAATATATCATTAGAGAAAAATTAATAAACTCATATACATATTTATACATATATTTGTATATAAATATATATATATATATATATATACATATATATATATATATATATATATATATAATATATATATATATGTATATATATATATATATATATATATATATACATATATTGTCACGTTTAGAACGAGACACTGCACTATATTGGAAGGTTCCTGAAGCTAACACTTGGTAACAGTAGCGAAGTCGATGAGTCCAATTTTCAATGACTCTAGCAATAATTCTGGTCTACTTTCACCAATACCACGCTCAATATTCTTTTTCAATACTTCAAGTGTTCTAGGTTTATCTTAATACACTAATGATTTCAAATATCCACACAAAAACTTATCCAAAAGGGTTAAATCTCAAGTTTTTGGAGGTGTGAGGATGGTCGTAGGTCCTTTCAATAAAACACAGGTTTACTCTTCAATATTCTTTGTTCGGAGGTTCATACTCATCACTCTTTGAACACTCTCGTAGGACTCGCTATCAGATCCACGACAATGTTGAACGTAAGTTCGTCTCAGCCGAGTCAGCACTTTATGGTATAATATACAGGGTGTTCTACAAGCTCTATGACAAACTCTGACAGATGGTATGTCACTTGATTTAAAACATTTTGTTTTTAATAAACATGGGTTCGATTCGTTTTTGTTCAGAAATTACAAGCATTTGAAGAATCGTAATTATTTCAGTTAATCAGGAAGTGACAGAAAGTCACTAAGCATGTTAAACAATGCTCACTTAAAATATACACCTGCTTCAATAAAAAACGTAGGCTGATAAATAGAAATATCGGTTGTTATGCCAATAATTATTGTTAGTGTCATTTTAATTATTTATAAGATATTTCGTGTGAAAGTTCTGAATAAAAAATTAATTTTTCTTCACTGAGGAATATGCAGATATTGTGTTTCTTTATGGGTATGGCAATGTAACTCCAGACACTGCTCAAGAATACCGACGCAGGTATCCAAATAGACATCAAGTTACCCACACGGTGTTTAATGCATCATTTCGTAGACTTCAGGAAGCAGGTTATCGTGCTCCAAATGAGGCCATTCGCCCTACTGAAGTGAATGTACAAGATGAAGAAAATGTGATAGACGCTGTCCTTGATAACCCTTCAATCAGTGTTCGGCGTTTATCTAGTAACCTTCATGTATCAATTTTCTCATGTATCAAATTTGTATAGCGCATATTGAACAGAGAAATGTTACATCCGTTTCATCGCCAAAATGTACAGGCGTTGCATGCTGGAGACAACAAGCACAAAATGATAGATTCATTTCGCTCGTCATGTGGTCTGATGAAGCGTGCTTTACTAGGGATGGCATAAATAATAATCATAATGAACATGTATGGGCGTTGCAAAATCCACATGCAATTACCTGTGCATGATATAAATGATCGTTCAAATGCAGATCTTTATAGACATTTCTTAGGACACAACCTTTTAGAATTAATTGATGACGTACAACTTAATATTATTCAAAATATGTGGTATCAGCACAACGGTGCACCACCACATAGAGGAAGACAAGTAGCTGCTTGGCTAAATGATCATTGCCCGAATAAATGGATAGGTCAAGGAGGTCCAATATCATGGCCACCTCGTTCAACCGATCTGAATCCTCTGGATTTTTATTTATGGGGACACATGGAGCAGCTGTTCTACCATGTTGAAATCGCTACCCATCAGCAGTTACTTGAAAGAATTCAAGATGCAGCTAACCTAATAAAAAATGTTCGAGTTACCAAATCTTTAGTTCGTCGATGTGTCAATTTTTAAGGTCTTTAGTTTTGTGATTATCATTTAATTCAAATTTTTATTATTAATTGTTAATAAAGGTTAAATGCCTATAACTTCTAAATAAAAACGAATCGGATCCATGTTTATTAAAATAAATATCTCCAAAATTAAGCAACCTACCGTCTGTCAAAGTTTGTCATAGAGCTTGTAGAACACCCTGTATAAACGAATATATGGAACAATAAAAATTCCAGGTTTATTGGACTAGAAGTAATGCAATGACCTGTGAATTCCGGCAATCACTGTCGCAATACTTCCTGTACAATAAACTCGACTAGTATGTGAATTAACATGCATATTTCATTACTATACCTCCCCTGGTAGAGTAAAAAAGAAAAAAAAATATTTAAATATGACTTTTTTCTCTGTCCTAATATTCTTTTTCTTCTACTATTACATTAATTTTATTCAAATTATTGATAAGGTTTAGCCTTATTTTTGTGTATTGTAACATCCTTAGTGTCCACTTTTATCACTAAATTAGGGTATTCGTCCCGCATAACACTATAAGGTCATTTGAATAGTTCGTCAAGTCCATTAACAACACTTTTTTTACAATTAAAATTTTTTTTCTACATTTTGCTTGAATTAAATGTTGACGTGCATCAACGCTTGCTCATTGGGTAGCCTAAATTTAAGTTCCAAAGGGTAATTATCAAATGAATAAAGTGGTTCGGCATTTTCATTGATGTTTGAAGGTAATCGTGCAGTTCGTCCATACACTAATTCATATGGTGTGTATTTTGTCTCTGTATGAAAGTGTGTATTATAAGAGAAAGACCGAAAAGGTAACCAATCGCTCCATGCGGTATTGTAGTTCGCAACTTGTATTCTCAAATACGCGCCTAGATGCTCATGTGAGTTTTCTAGTGCTCCTAAAGTTTCGTGATGGTAGGCTGTTGAATTTAGATATTTTACGTTCAAAATCCTGCACGTTTCTTTGAATACTGAAGAAATAAATTTTTTCCCTTGGTCAGTTACAATTTCAGCTGGTACCTCATCTTAAAATAAAATTACTTACAAATATGCTGGCTACAGTAACAGCTTCCTTGTTGGGAAGAAGATAAGCCTCTACAAATTTAGATAAGTCACATTGGATCGTCAAAATATACTTATTTTCTTTTACATCCGTTTCAATTGGACCAACAAGATCTAGAAATATTTTTTGGAAAGCTTCTGTTGCTGTAGTTGTTATTGTGAGCGGTGCAATGTGAGGTCGTGAATGTTTATCTTTGACAATCATCACATCGTCGTACGAAAGATTCGACATCTTTATGAAGACCTTTCCAAAAATAGTATTTCTTTATATTATTAAACATTCTGTGTATTCCTGAATGTCCACCGGTGGCTCACATATGGAAATGTTTTAGTATTAGTTTTCACGTTGGTAAATCACTAATAGTTTGAACATTTTTCAAGAAAGAAATTTTTATATTGGCCTTCTTAAATAATATTGAAAGCTCAAGTATTTCTTTAATTAAAGCTGCAGCTTCTTAATCTTTTATAATTATTAATTCAAATATATTATTTTGTGCGCACAATATTATATAGTCTCTCAGCGACTCGCGAAGCTTAGACGCCGAGCAAGAATCTGTACATTTAAAATAAATTATTTGTGATATATCATCATAGATAAGGCTATCATTAACAAATTTAAATTTCTTCTCACTGTTCATCAATTTATTATATATCAATCTTGATTGGTTTCAATTGTGTTGCATTTTTAGGTTCAGTCCTGGTCGATTTAGTAAAATTTTTGTAATCGTCATTATTCGTTTTAAATTCCTTAGCTCGAGACCTCGTTAGAACATTTAGAGTTTCCTCAATGTTACTAGATATGTTACGTAAGTTTGTTATTGGAATTTCTATTCGTGATAGTGCGTCAGCTGTTACATTTACCGTACCTTTAATGTAGTGTATAACGAAATCGAATTCTTCTAAAGTTAACCTAAATTTTGTTAGATGACTTGAAGTATTTGTCATTCCAAACAAATGAACTAATGGACGATGGTCTGTTTGTATAATAAATCTTCTCCCATACAAATAAGGTCTGAAATGCTTAGCCGCCCATACAATACCCAGAAGTTCATTCTCGATGGTACCATAATTTCTTTCTGCTTTATTAAGTGTTCGACTTGCATATGCTATAGGTTTATCATCATTATTACAGAGAACCGCTCCCATAGCAAAACCTGACGCATCGGCTTTCAAAATAAATTCGTTTGTTTCTGCAAAATTTGGATACTGTAATACTGGAGGTTTAATATGTTTTGATTTTGAATTTTCGAATGCTTTTTGGCGGTCTTCATTCCAAACAAAAGGTACGATTTTCTTGTCAAGATGTTTGAAGGAACTGTTATGTGGGCAAAGTTAGGAATAAATTGTCTATAATGATTTGCGAATGCTATGAATATTTTAGTCGCCTGTGCATCATGTGATATAGAAAACTTTTTGATTGCACTTATTTTTTCCGGATCTGCGGACACCCCGTCTGCTGAAATGACATACCCTAGATATAAAATTTCTTTACGTAGGAAGTAACACTTACTCGGAATTAATTTTAAATTGACTTTTCGCAGTCTATGGAGAACTTAATTTTTGTTGTGCTCTATCAGATTTCTGCCGAATACTATTAAATCATCAAGATATACAAAACATGATTCGTAATTTAGCCCCGACATTGCTTTAGTCATAGCTCGAGAGAATCCTCCGGGGCTTATCTTCAAGCCCATGGGTAACCTTGTCAATTGGTACTGACCTGTGTTGGTCGTAAATGCCGTATACTCTCTACTACGTTGGTCTTATTCGATCTGATAATATCCTTGAGATAAATCTAAGTGGGAAAAGTACATCGCACCTGAGAGGGTATCTAAAATTTCTGTACTATTTGGCAGTAGGAATTTATCATCTTTAATACTTTTACTGAGCATTCTGTAATCAATTACGATACGCCATTTACGTGTTCCATTGTTATCGATTTTTTTGGTACAATTAATATAGGTGCGGACCACGCCGATTGTGCTGGTTCTATAATACCATTCTTTAGCATTTCACTCACCTGACTTTGAATTTCGGTTTTCTTTGCGTGAGGTAGCCTATATGGTTTCATATATGCTGGCGATACGTTCTCCTCGAGTTGAATCTTCTGTTTTTAAACATTTGTAACTGTTACTGGGTAACCTGGTAATTGAAAAACATCAGCAAATTTTGCTATAATATGATCTAGTGCAATCTTCTCCTCTTTATTCATGTCATTTGCTTTAACTAATGTCAGCTTCCACATGAGTTACTGATAAAGTTTTATTATCTTCAAAAGATGCTATTCGGTAGTTGTTTATATCCGACAATTTTGGATGAAAGTCTTTTACTGTTACTTGTTCATCTCGAGTGTTTAAAATTCTTACTGGTATTCAACTGCTTTTGGTCCTTGTTCCAAAGGTGGCCAACATTTTGAGCCCCTGTTATGAGGAAACTGTTAATATTTTTGTTAGTATGAATTGGAAGATTACCTATTGTATGTCTCTGAAAATCGTTTCTCTCATTTTTCGAATAATGTGGTACGTATTCTGTATTTTTGAAAAGTAGACGAAATCAGCTTTTCTACGATATACCTATCACTCGACCTACGGTGTTATTTGAAAAACCTCAAAATGGCGACGTTACACTGAATGCTGACGTCACTCAAATTTGATAAAACCTCTGAAAAACGAACAATACAATCTTGTGTATAACCCTAAAATTTGCTAATTATACTTTCAATCTTTTCAAAGAAAATACCTTGTTGCCGGACTTTCTCGCTACACGGTATATATATATATATATATATATATATATATATATATATATATATATATATATATATATATATATATATATATATATATAAATATACTAATATGATTTGCTTCTAATTGTTTATTTAATATGATTATATAATATTGAGCGCCTTTGAAATTCTACCTACTTATTTTTGAATATGATTATATATTTTAATTTAATTTAATTTAATCTGACTCTTTCAACTTATCTCAGGGACGGTTTTCTTGTTCAAAATTGACTCTAGCTATTTTATTATTCTCTGACTTTTCTAATTGAAAACTTCAATAAATTCAAGTATTTATAATTTTAACAAAATTTATTAACAGACAATTTACCAACATACAAATCTAATTTAAATAATAACAATAACAATAACTCTTTAATAAAATTTGATTATGGTACCTTTTAATAATTTTATATTTATCCCTCAACTAATATATTTGCAAATATTTTTAATAGTCAAATTGGCCACTATAAACTTTTTTTAAAACTCACGATTGATGATTTCACTTTTGGTCGTTCTCTCTTCTCTATGGGTCCAATAAATTCTTCTTCTTCTTAACTCTGCTTTCTATCCTCGTTCTGCGACTCTGTGATATTCCTCTTTAACCTCAATGAATTTTTTATTGTGACTTCAATTCACAAGAAAATTTCACAATTCTGCCACTAAAATCAACATCTACTTCACAAACAGGTATTATCTGCTTCCATATATCACTTATATCAATGATTTATTACAATTTTATAACTTTCAACTTCTATTATACTTTATATTTTCTCATATACAATATGAAGGAATTGAAACAATTGAATGAGATATCAACCAACAATGATTCTTCTTTAAAAACAAATTAGGAACTGGCTAAAGACGTGTGCTCTACCCTCTTTCATAACCTTTATTATTTTCATAAATCACATCGCCTGAATAGAATATTCTAGAAAATTTAGACTTCTTTAATGAATTTAATGATATTCCAAATATTATAATAACAAGTATTTTAAATATATTCATATCATTCAATTAAAATTAAATATACAATAATTTTGGAAATCGATTTTTTCAATAATAACAGTTTCTTTTTAATAATTCAAAATTTTTCAAAATCAGTACTTCAACTTGATTATTTTGAGAACTTTGATGACATTTGATTAATTTTCTAATAAATTTGGAATAAAAACATATCTCTGGACTTAAATAATTTGGTTTGTAACGTGAATTCCCCTAATGAAATAATAAAAATGAATTTTGGATATTTCACGAAAAATAAATGCTCCGACTAGTTCAAATGTTTGAAATATTCAGTTACAATTCACCTGATTTATTCACATGAGACAATGTAACAGTAGCACTTTACTAAAATCTCTATTAAAATTATTTTGGTAGATTTGTTTCGAAGATTACAGAAAAATTAATATAAAAATGAATGAAATTAATGAAAATAAATGAAGTTAATTTGAACTCTTATCAGTATATTTTTCATCCCAGTTCCTGAGGTCTGAAATTGTTTTCCACCAACTAGTAGGTTTTTTAATCCAGACTCCTGAGGTTTTAAATTGTTTTCCTAGCTCCTGGAGTTTTTTGAACTGTTTTTACCAGCTCCTGAGGTTTTGACATGTTTGGAAACTTCTAGCGTTTTGAGAATTCCTGGGGTTTTAAGAAACTTCTGAGGTTTTGAGATTTCCTGGGGTTTTGCTAAAATTCACATCATCGAATTTCAGTTCAATTAACTTTCAATAATCTTGGTTGCTGCGTAGATTCCTATCCTTTTTAATCTTATTTACAAACGGTACTACGTTCTTTGAATCGAATAAAAAAAAACTAAGAGATGAGGAAAGTGTTTTTTTTCGAGCAACAAAAAACACAACACAAACTTTCATCGACGCAACAAGCAAAAAAAAAACAAGGTTAAAAAAGAAAATTTGAACCAAGAAAGTTTTGTCTGAAAGTAATTAACGTGAATATATAGTAAAAGGATTGTTCAACTGTTCCATGATATAAACTTCGGAGACCATTACGAATATTGAAATGAAAAATGGAAATTAAACTACAAGTTCACAAATATGATCGAAACTATTTAATCAATATCATTAATCAAATAAGAAGAAACACTTGCAGCTTCCTAGCGCAAAAGATATCAAAAATTTATCAACTTCGGGATAACTATAAGGTGAGAACATATTTGCCTTTACAATATAATTCTTACGTCGTATCAATACGAATCCCCAAATCGAAAAGAAAGATCATTTGGTTAACGTTGTCCGGCTTCGGCGAATTTTTATCCCCCCTATTATTTTAATTGACGCTAGAAATCATAGAATCTTCTTTACTGACTGATCTTGGCTAGAATTGGGTTTAGCCAGTGGACGGTATTTCATAACGTTACAAGTTAATCTCAACTACATAATATTCTGATCATTTTGTTCTTAAAATTTCAATATTCTATCCTTTAATTAAGTTATTATTTATTCTTGCAAAATTTGAAATTTCTATCTATATAATTTTATATTCTAACTTGAAATTCTTCTTTATTATTCTAAAGCAATTTTCTATTTGAAACAATTAATTCAGTTCTTCTAATACCTTTATATATGATTTTCTATCTTCAATGTCTCGAATTTAAATTATTATCTGATATTCAAATTTAGTCGTTTCTACGATATATAGGATTTCCAGAATTATATGTATTCTGCATAAATTAAGTCTGTTATCTTGAAACGATCTATTCTAATTAATCTTTTGAAAGTTTTATTACTTGCATTTTTGTATATATTTGATATCTAATGAATTTCTATTGAAATACTTGATATCTTTTTCCAACGATTACTGACATTTTATGTTTTTGACATTCTATAAGAATTTCTAATATATTATTGATTTTAAAAGTTGATCTGGAATATTTACAATTAATATATTCACATTAATTTTTTTTTTGAAACCAGTTTTACATATTCAAATTTTCATTACTTGAAATTTCAATAACATCATTACATTAATTAACAACTTTCATACTCATTTCTTTTTGTATGTTCAAATCTTATATCATTGATTAGGTATACATATATATTTATAATCATCTATCATTTTCTAATATCTGCTTAAGTTTATTGAAGTTTTTCCTTTCCTTGATCAATTCTTTTTTATATTATACCATATACTTCTATATTAATATAGCAAATAAAGAAACCATATCAATATATATATATATATATATATATATATATATATATATATATATATATATATATATATATATTAATATATATATATATATATATATATATATATATATATATATATATATATATATATATATATATATATATATATATATATATATATATATATATATATATATATATATATATATATATATATATATATATATATATATATATATATATATATATATATATATATATATATATATATATATATATATATAATCAAATACTAGGACATTTATTTAAAACTAATCAAACAAACCTCCTAGCGGAGCTGGTTATACGAGTTCACGAAACATCGAAATGCCTCCATACATCTTAGACGGTGTATGTTAGAAACATCAAGTTGTTTATCACAATCAATGGAAATGATAGACAGTCTGTTTCGCCCTTATTTGGGGCTCATCAGTATCATCTATCCATCGAAAGTGATAACCAACCAAATATTTCTAACGACGTTATATTTTCCTTCCAGTGACTATATGGCATATAAATATGACACAGCGCCACCAGTCGGAAACAAATGAACCACATCTTACAGATAGAAGAAAACATTTCGGCAACGTGAACTCGTACGTCCTGACACCCGAAGGTGGTTACTATATTCGCTAAGCAAGAGTAAAGTTGCCACATCATACTCTTGCTTAGCGAATATAGTAACCACCTTCGGGTGTCAGGACGTACGAGTTCACGTTGCCGAAATGTTTTCTTCTATCTGTAAGATGTGGTTCATTTGTCCCCGACTGGTGGCGCTGTGTCATATTTATATGCCATATAGTCACTGGAAGGAAAATATAACGTCGTTAGAAATATTTGGTTGGTTATCACTTTCGATGGATAGATGATACTGATGAGCCCCAAATAAGGGCGAAACAGACTGTCTATCATTTCCATTGATTGTGATAAACAACTTAATGTTTCTAACATACACCGTCTAAGATATATGGAGGCATTTCAATGTTTCGTGATCTCGTATAACCAGCTCCGCTAGGAGGTTTGTTTGATTAGTTTCAAATAAATGTCCTAGTACTTGATTTTATTGCCACGAACGTGTTTCGATAAACACGAAGAATTCTGCTTTCTATATATATATATATATATATATATATATATATATATATATATATATATATATATATATATATATATATATATATATATATATATATATATATATTGATGATGGTTTCTTTATTTGCTATATTAATATGGAAGTATATGGTATAATATGAAGAAGAATTGATCAAGGAAAGGAAAAACTTCAATAAACTTAAGCAGCTATTAGAAAATGATGGATGATTATAAATATACATGTAAACCTAATAAATGATATAAGATTTGAACATACAAAAAGAAATAAGTAAGAAAGTTGTTAATTAATGTAATGATGTTATTGAAATTTCAAGTAATGAAAATTTAAATATGTAAAACTGGTTTCAAAAAAAAGATTAATGTGAATATATTAATTGTAAATATTCAAGATCAACTTTTAAAATCAATAATATATCAGAAATTCTTATAGAGTGTAGAAAACATAAAATGTCAGTAATCGTTGAAAAGAGATATCAAGTATTTCAATAGAAATTCATTGAATATCAAATATATAAAAAAATACAAATGATAAAACTTTCAAAAGATTAATTAGAATAGATCGTTTCAAGATAACAGACTTAAATTATGCAGAATACATATAATTCTGGAAATCCTATATATCGTAGAAACGACTTAATTTGAATATCAGATAACAATTTAAATTCGAGACATTGAAGATAGATAATCATATATAAATGTATTAGAAGAACTGAATTAATTGATTCAAATAGAAAATTGCTTTAGAATAATAAAGGAGAATTTCAAGTTAGAATATAAAATTATATAGATAGAAATTTCAAATTTTGCAAGAAGAAATAATAACTTAATTAAAGGATAAAATATTGAAATTTTTAGTACAAAATGATTAGAATATTATGTAGTTGAGATTTACTCGTAAGGTTATGAAATACCGTCCACTGGCTAAACCAAATTCTAGCCGAGATCAGTCAGTAAAGAAGATTCTATGATTTCTAGCGTCAATTAAAATAGCAGGGGGGATAAAAATTCGCCGAAGCTCGACAACGCTAACTGAATGATCTGTCTTTTCGATTTGGGGATTCGAATTGATACGACGTAAGAATTATATTGTGAAGGCAAATAAGTTCTCACCTTATAGTTATCCCGAAGTTGATAAATTTTTGATATCTTTTGCGCTAAGAAGCTGCAAGTGTTTCTTCTTATTTGATTAATGACATATATTAAATAGTTTCGATCATATTTGTGAACTTGTAGTTTAATTTCCATTTTTCATTTCAATATTCGTAATGGTCTCCGAAGTTTATATCATGAAACAGTTGAACAATTCTTTTACTATATATTCACGTTAATTACTTTCAGAAAAAATTTTCTAAGTTCAAATTTTCTTTTTTACCTTGGTTTTTTTGCTTGTTGCGTCGATAGAAGTTTGTGTTGTGTTTTTTTTGCTCGAAAAAAACACTTTCCTTATCTTTTAGTTTTTTTTTATTTGATTCAAAGAACGTAGTACATATATATATATATATATATATATATATATATATATATATATATATATATATATATATATATATATATATATATATATATATATATATATATATATATATATATATATATATATATATATATATATATATATATATATATATATATATATATATATATATATATATATATATATATATATATATATATATATATATATAGAGGATAGGAATTCGTTGCTAGTATGAAGTAAAAAAGTAAATATTGGGGAATACAGCTGGTACAATGAAAAACTATTTAAAGTGTATCCAAGCTTTCGGAAATTTTATTGATTATTTCCATCTTCAGGGATTCTAAAAAAGTTTTAAAAACAGTAGTAACAGTTGCAACTTATTGTAGTTTTGAGCTCTTACATCTTTGGTGAGGATGAGTACAAGGATGTTAAACATTTTAAAAAAACCATTACTACCATCACACATATATAGTGACCTCAGCAAAACATAAATTGACGCAAAATGGAAAAAATCTTACACACTCAGTAGTGAAATTATAGTTGTAACACATCCAAATTAACTCAAAAACTCCTAAAAATCATTTACATCATGTCAACTAAGTAACCTGGTTCACTCTTACTTAGTTGACATGATGTAAATGATTTTTAGGAGTTTTTAAGTTAATTTGGATGTGTTACAACTATAATTTCACTACTGAGTGTGTAAGATTTTTTCCTTTTTGCGTCAATTTATGTTTTGCTGAGGTCACTATATATGTGTGATGGTAGTAATGGTTTTTTTTTTAAATGTTTAACATCCTTGTACTCATCCTCACCAAAGATGTAAGAGCTCAAAACTACAATAAGTTGCAACTGTTACTACTGTTTTTTAAACTCTTTTAGAATCCCTGAAGATGGAAATAATCAATAAAGTTTCCGAAAGCTTGGATCAACTTTAAAGAGTTTTTCATTGTACCAGCTGCATTCCCCAATATTTACGTTTTTACTATGTATATATATATATATATATATATATATATATATATATATATATATATATATATATATATATATATATATATATATATATATATATATATATATATATATATATATATATATATAGTGAGAATTATTTCAAGGTATACATAGAAAAACCATTGACATTAGATCCAATGAAAAATGTTTGCGCCATTTGAAGGTATACATAGGAAATATAGCATATCAAGTTGTTGCTATGGTAATATGATGATTTTTAAACTTGACAACTTGAAGTACTTCAGACGTGATTGTTGATAACTTTCATTTCTTATCGTATTAAGTTTGAAAATGTACATTTACACACTACAAGAAAAGATTCGCCCTTACGATTGGTACTGCAATGGCTTTAGTTTAAGGCAAATGAGAGATCATTTTAGTGTTGAATATCCCGAGAGACCGGTTCCGTCCATAAGAACAATATCAAAGATAACAGCAAAATTTAAGAACACAGGCTGTTTGCAAACACCCTATCAGAGATCCGGAGTTAGAGCACCATACAAAATCAATGAAAATAAGAGTATAGATGAATTTATACTGCTGTTCTCGACAACACTATTTATTTTCTTTGCGTAGAATTCGCATCACCGAACTTTGTGAAATGGAATGGGCAGCGGCTACTGATCTAGAATTTATACTGCTGTTCTCGAAAACACTATTTATTACAAGATCAGTAGCCGCTGCCCATTCCATTTCACAAAGTTCGGTGATGCGAATTCTACGCAAAGAAAAATTTAGATCATAGAAGTACCAAAATTACCAAGAATTAAAAGTAGCTGACCCTTCTTTATTTCGAATATTTTTTGTTAAGAGCTACTGCTCCTGAATTTATACTGCTGTTCTCAACTACACTAGTTACTACATTTATTGTCTTATTTTCATTGATTTTGTATGGTGCTCCAACTCCGAATCTCGGATGAGATGTTTGCAAACAGAAAATGTTCTTAAATTTTGCAGCTATCTTTGATAAATAAAAGTGCTTTTCTTCGTTTCAGTCTTTATTTTCCTTTCATTGCTGTTAAACCAACTCCTACGTGTCATGACTTACTCTTACATAGTTAATAAGATTAACTAGTTCCTTGAAAGCCAAAAAAATTATGACAACTGCGACGTATCAATAATATCGCAAAGCAACGACAAGTAATCTGTATTGTTGTTTTCCCTATGTATACCTTGAAATGATTCTCACGGTATATATATATATAAAATGTTGTCACCCATTTTCGTTTAGTGTATTAATTCAGAAACTATTGGCTGTTATAGGTATTTATTGAAAATGAAATTAAAACATATAAATTGTTGGACGTTTCGGAGGTCATACCTACTTCCTCAGAAACAAGAAAATCAGGTATTTCGAATCATTTCGTGACAAAAAGTACAAAATTCACCTTTATACCAGCGAGATCGCCACATTTTGGAGGGCTATGGGAGAGATCAATCAAAAACTTAAAACATCATGTGCGGAGAATATTAAGAGATGCCTCTCTTATTTACGAAAAATTTCATAATTTGCTTACGCGAATAGAAGCTTGTTTAAATTCGCAACCGTTAACCCTATTATTCCAAGATCCTAATCACCTCCAAGCGTTGACTGCGGAACATTTCGTAATATTAGCCGCGCTGACGGAATGAATCGAGAAGGATATCACCGACGTGCCATTCAACCACCTGTCAAGATGGCAACGGATCCAGCAATTCCAACAACCGTTTTGCTGTGGATGGCCAAAGGAGTATTTGTCCCAGCTGCAGATGCGTCTCAAAGGTCAGCAGCTACTTAACTCCAACACTATAGTTTGGACACCTGTCGTACTGGTGGAAGGAAACTTGCCCCTTTACAGTGGCGTCTCGGACGTGTTTGTGAAGTGCACTCAGGAAATGGAGAAACTATGCGTGTGGTTTAGGTAAAAACGACCACTAGAAAGTTCAAGGGCGTCATAAAAAAGTGTGTATTGAACCAACAGAAACTGTGCATTGATCCCAAAATAATTTTTTTCTTCTCTAATAATATTAAAACATTTTTTTCAATATAATTATTTTTCCTTCTCTATCGTTTTTATCTATTTATATATTTTTCCATTATTCTGTTGAAATTTATTCTAAACTTCAAGGGGGTGGCATTTTATCGCCTATTATGCGAGTGTGGGCTGACACGCTCTCGCTACCCCTGCTTTTCTTCTACAGAACTGTTTACTTAACTGATTCACTATTGAACATTCACTTAAGCCAGAAACTTCGTTTTATTCGTTATTTCATCGATCTAAAAAATCTGGTCCTTCGAGATACTCATTTATATTGCAACAGCACTAGCATTGTACGAAGTGGCACCGTCTTATTTAAACTACATTTGGTCCAAATCAGTGTCTAACATTTGTACCCAAAAAAAATTCATTAACAGTTCGACCTTCCTCATATTCAAAAATATATGGTCCTATAATTCCACCATGCCGTAAACCATACCACACTATTAATTTTTGAGGATGCATTGACTTCTCAACAATCTCCTGTGGATTAGTAGCGCTCCAGAATCGACAGTTTTGCGTATTAACAAAGCCATTCAGATGAAAATGAGCTTCACCTGAAAATATGGTTCTGTTATCAAGATTATTATCATTGTCAAGCTGTTTTAATGCCCATACAGAAAACTCATGATGCTACTGATCATCAAGAGGCTTCGGCTCTTTAGTCAATACAATCTTATATGTGTGATATAAGTCTTTTCTCAAAATAAACCATGTGGATATCTCTGAAAGACCAAGTTGCTGTAAACTATGAGAAATTGAAAAATTAGCATCTTCTTCAGTAAATTCGGATTCCAATTTTTCAAAAATTCGTCGAAGCAGAAGAACGTTAGGTCGATTATGAGGACCATAAAATTCTCGAGGTGCACGTTGAGTTCGAATAAAAGAAAGATTATTTTCATGAAATTTTTGTATAATAACTAAGCGTTGCTTGAGTGTGTATTTTACTATGATGAATTTTCAAAACTCACTGAATACAACTGACATACAACAATATATATATATATATATATATATATATATATATATATATATATATATATATATATATATATAAATATACATATATATATATATATATATATATATATAATATATATATATATATATATATATATAATTATTCATCTCGAATTGTCGTGGCGAAACGTCAACTTTTTAATAAAATCGAGTTTTTTTGAGATTCACAAAGCCTGTTATTGCTAATAATTACATATTATATATATATATATATATATATATATATATATATATATATATATATATATATATATATATATATATATATATATATATATATATATATATATATTTATATATATATATATATTTATATATATATATTTTTATATATATATATATATATATATATATATATATATATATATATATGCAATACGATTTATGGAAGATATAATTTTCATCTTATGACCATATTTTTATACACAAATCACAATGAATGAAACTCTTTTTTCTAGATTGAGTAATAAACATTAGAATAAAAAGTTGATTTCATAACCATATATTTCAGAAGAAATAGTGAGTCAAGGAAATTTAGATATTGATGCTGGTGCAATTTCTAAGAAAAAATATTCTGAAAATGAAGGAAGGCAAGAGGGAATAACCATTAGCAAGACACCCTCCTACCTTGAGGTAAAAAATTGATGAATCATTAAAGTTCACATTTTGGATTTATTTCAAATGTATGTTTTCTTATATTTGAAAACTTTCAATTTTTATAATGTGTTCATTAACAATACTGAAATATGAGAGACGGTGTTCAATAAGAAGCTGTTAACACGTGTTTTCTGAATGCTCCATAATTCTTTAATTAAAAGTGAAATTGAAAGTTATAAATTTCTCAAGTTTTCGCAGAGTATGTTTGTTTGCCTGGGTGTCGTTTATACCTTCAAGGTGAGGCGATCACAGGTAATTTATAAATTACGTACGCATCGAAATTTATATTTCGGTTGTTGGTGAACATTGTTGAAAATGTTCCTGTACTTCACATCTGCCAATACTTGATCTTATCTCGTTTCGCATCGAATCTAGATAAACGAAAGTTTATCTAATAATTTCGAGATGTCGGTCTCTGTGTACAGGGGCGCATTCAGTTCCTTAACAGATAATAGAAAATTTTCGCAAGTTGTAAATGACTCAAACTTTCCGAAGAAAGATCAAGCAATCATTCTGAATCACAATGATGATCTTACAAAAACCGATTATGTAGTTGCAATTGGAAAATCAGTCGAACCAAAGAATATACTTGCCATATCTCGCATTTCAAATAACAGGATATGTATATATAGTCCGGGGAAGTAAGATCAAAAAATCTATCAACGAGAAAAATAAAAAAAGTAGGGGTCATAATTTTTTTAAAGTAAGTGCACTGACCGCTCATCGCTTTCCTAAATTTCTGACCAAATCCCGTGAAAGCTCGAAACACAGCTTGCAAGCACATTTGAAAGCACTAAAATTCGATGATTTTTTGCTTATAACTTTTTCTGATGTACTCGCACAAAAAAATCGAAAACATCAAATTGACAGTAAATTTTATGCCCTACACGATGACATAAGTCGACTTTTGAAATGAGAATTTTTTCGACTCGAAATTGTCCAAAAAATGAAAATTGTTTCGAAAGGTCGTGTTTTAACCGGCAACCATACTGAAAATAACCATATCGAGATCAAAACATAGCAAAACATAGATGGTGTGCTATAAAAAATTTACTTATTTTCAGATTTCGAAAATTCAAAATGGCGGCCGCAAAAATCGAATATATATGCTTTTTTTTCAATCACGCTTCCTCTTGAAAACATTTACGATATCGAAACGCGGTTGGTTGCAATCGATAGGAGAAAAGTTGTAGCTTTAGTCATAAAATAAAAAAAAATTTATAAATTTTTTTACATAACTTTTTTTAAAAATTTATAAAAAAAAAAATTTGATTGTTGAGTTTTTCCTCATTTTTGCATTGAAGAATAAAGTCAATCATTATACTCATACTCGAAATGTATTTGCCGTTAAAAAACGCGTATTTCAAAAAAAAATTGTCTGAATACAATAATCAGAAGCCGAGATATAGAAGCTCAAAGTTCGCTTCGTACTGTGACCACACTATTGAAAATTTTCAAATTCTTATTGTTGCATTAGATTGTTTCACCTGTGTGGTGATCAAATACAGATTCAAAAGAACGTTGGGTCACTGGCTGCATCAAAAATAAATCAGTAGTCTTGCCGCGTTCGCCCGAATATGAACGCGGCAGCTGCTCGGCGTAGTGGCGGGGAGACCATTGTCGCCGAGCACCCCAACGGGTCTTCACTAATACAGAAAACAGATAATAATATAATAGTATGGTCACAGTACGAAGCGAACTTTGAGCTTTTATATCTCGGCTTCTGATTATTGTATTTAAACATTTTTTTCTTTGAAATACGCGTTTTTTAACGGCAAATACATTTCGAGTATGAGTATAATGATTGACTTTATTTTTCAATGCAAAAATGAGGAAAAACTCAACAAACAAAATTTTTTTTTAATAAATTTTTCAAAAAAGTTATGTAAAAAAATTTACATAATTTTTTTTCATTTCATGCCAAAAACTACAACTTTTCCCCTATCGATTGCAACCAACCGCGTTTCGATATCGTTAATGTTTTTAAGAGGAAGCGTGATTGAAAAAAAAGCATATATATTCGATTTTTGCGGCCGCCATTTTGAATTTTCCAAATCTGAAAATACGTAAATTTTTTATAGCACACCATCTATGTTTTGATTTTGATATGGTTATTTTCAGTATGCTTGCCGGTTAAAACACGACCTTTCGAAACAATTTTCATTTTTTGGGTAATTTTGAGTCGAAAAAATTTTCATTTCGAAAGTCGACTTACGTCATCGTGTAGGGCATAAAATTGACTGTGAATTTGATCTCTACGATTTTTTCGTGCGAGTACATCAGAAAAAGTTATAAGCAAAAAATCATCGAATATTAGTGCTTTCAAATGTGCTTGCAAGCTGTGTTTCGAGCTTTCACGGGATTTCGTCAGAAATTTAGGAAAGCGATGAGGGGTCAGTGTACTTACTCAAAAAAAATTATGACCTCTACTTTTTAATTTTTCCTCCCTATATACTTACTTCCCCGGACTAATATCTTAGTAATACAGACTTGGTAGACAAGGTAACTCAGGAAAAAATTATTGAAATTAAAGGAAAGCAAATAGGAATCAGGCGGCTAGTTACTCCAGCAAAAAGGATTATCTTGTCTAATGTGGTTCTTTCCATTCCACATCAATTGTTGGAGGAAGAAATTAAAAAATTAGGATTTGTTTGTGCTTCCCCAATGAATTTTTTGAGAGCTGGTATTAAGTTCTTAGTTTCTTAGTTTCCGTAGGCAAATATACGTTTTACCGAATGAGGACATATCATTACCCCAATTCGTAGATATTACATTTGACGATACCTCATACAGGATATTTCTATCGTATGACACTATATCATGTTTCTCGTGTCACAGAGCGGGTCATTTGGCAAAAAACTGTCCGGGGACCGGTGGCGAACCGTCTGCTTCAAATCAGACAGAAAAAGCATCCGTTATGGAACTTTCTTCACTCTCAGAGCCTAGTACTAATACATTCAAGACGCCCGATTTAGATAAGTTAATTATAAAGCCTGTCTCTGAAGCTGAAACCCACAAACCTACAAAGCGGCCCTCATCTCCTCAAACTCCAAGCAGTCCGGAGAAATTGGATGAAGGGAAACAAGAGGGACGAAACAAAAACAAATATAAAAAACCAAAGAACAGGAAGTCCGAGATAGATGTGCCCCTTATTGACCAGTTTAACCCAGTAAAACAATTCCTAGAGAGAAACCCGGTAAAATTCCCACTGAACTTCGAACAACTTTTGAGTTTTCTTCCGAACACTTTTGGATCTGACGATCCGCTGAGTGTCTCTCAGGACTACACAACGGATATTCCAGCCATTTTAGATATGCTAACAAAAATCTACCCAAATATTCAGCACAGAGCACTCAAAAATCGATTAACAAGACTTCAAACAAAATAAGACTCCAACTGAAACTCCCTATAACGAACTCTAATCTTACAACGGATTCCGACTCGGAGAGTAGCTTGTCTGACTATTCCCTTTCACAAAAATGACATCTATTCTTCAATGGAATATAAATGGGCTAAAAACCCAACTAGAAAAATTACAAGTTATTATTGCTGAAACCTCCCCTGACATCCTCTGCCTCCAGGAAACGAACTTCAAACTTAACTATCACAAAGAACATAGAGGATATCGATGTTTTTTCCGTAATAGAGTATCAGATAGGGCTAGTGGTGGAGTTGCTATTTACGTAAAAGATAAATTCTCAACGAAGCAAGTATTAATAGGAAATAATTTGGAGGCGATATCAGTTGAAGTACAATATTATAAAACAAAAATCAACATTTTAAACCTATATATACCACCAAACTTTGACTTCTCAACTAATGATCTTGAGATTTTTTCTAGATCTGTTCCATCTCCTCGTGTAATTCTTGGTGATTTCAATGCCCATAATATTATTTGGGGCTCCGTTAGAACAGACAGCCGAGGACAAAATGTTGAGACTTTTCTAGATAATAGCAACCTGATTTTACTAAACTCGGGGGCAGGCACAAGATTAAATTGGCTCACAGGCGACTACTCGGCTATTGACTTAACGTTGCATGAAGTGAACAAGTAAAATTCTTTAATAATTTAAAAATTTATCAAACAACTTTCCAAGGAAGCTGGTTATACGTATTCAGCAACACAAAATCTGCATTCACAATCGAACGGTGAATTATAGAAATTGTTAAGTCACCCCGACTCAAAATCTGCATACAGCTGTTTCGATCTTATTAGATCTCATCAGTGCAGCTTATTTGACTCGGAGTGAATTAACAAATTTCTAATTGTTCCCCAATACAAATCGTGGTCAGTAACACTGGCTGGATAACAATCCAGAGCGTCATCCCACCAAAGATATTGGGAAACAACAATTCACCGCTTAGACTGAAATTGACCATGGTCGACTAGTATGTTTTTCATGATTTGATTGTTGTATTTTGCGTATTAAGTGACTAGAATATTCGGAGCGCGCTCTTGTGAGTATATCCAAAGGTTTTAAATCACTATGTTAGTGTGCCTTGGAATCATATACACCACTGTTGTAGAGTAGATATCTTCATATCAGGAGGTACGTGTTTAAGCGACGAATTTCTGCATTTTCAGTCTAAGCGGTGAATTGTTGTTTCCCAATATCTATGGTGGGATGGCGCTCTGGATTGTTATCCAGCCAGTGTTACTGACCACGATTTGTATTGGGGAACAATTAGAAATTTGTTAATTCACTCCGAGTCAAATAAGCTGCACTGATGAGTTCTAATAACATCGAAACAGCTGTATGCAGATTTTGAGTCGGGGTGACTTGACAATTTCTATAATTCACCTTTCGATTGTGAATGCAGATTTTGCGTTGCTGAATACGTATAACCAGCTTCCTTGGAAAGTTGTTTGATAAATTTTTAAATTATTAAAAAATTTTTCTTGTTCACTTTATGTAATGTATGAAATTGACCATGGTCTACTAGTATGTTTTTCATGATTTGATTGTTATTGACTTAACACTTTCTGACCCTCAACTCGCTACAAAACTTTTATGGACACCATTCGAATATCCATATGGGAGCGATCATCTGCCTTTAGCTATCAAAATTCTTCAACCACAAACATTTGAAAACTGAATCTGCTTAGAGAAATGGAATATAAAATCTGCAGACTGGTCAAAATTTTCTGGACACATTGATGAAAAATTGTCTCGTATTGATGTGAATGAAGAAGTATCCAGCGTAGTTATCAATTTCACAGATCTGATATATGAATCCGCTACTATGGCTGTCAAGAAAATCATTTTACCGGCCAATCAACGAGCCGTTCCTTGGTGGAATGACTTGTGTAAAAAGGCCATCAATGAAAGTAAGCGAGAAGTATTCGAACTAAAAAATAATTACAACCAATATAATCTCATTCAGTTCAAAAGATTGCGTGCGAGGGCGCGCTTTATTGTGAAAAATAGCAAAAAATTATCCTGGCAGGCGTATGTATCATCTTTAAGCTCTACAGCAAAATCACCTGAAATATGGAGGAAAATTCGGAGTATCAAAGGTAACAAGAATGCATATCAAATTTTCAATATTCTAGTAAATGACAAAGTCGAAAATGATGAAATCGCAGAAGCATTTGCTGACTCATATTATGAAAATTCATAATTTTGTTTGCGATAACCCCTTAAACTATCCTATCACATTGGATGAGATGAACCACGCCTAAAAAAAATTTAACGAATCCAGCCCTGGTCCGGGCGGAATCCCGTATTCTTTTTTAGAAAATTGGTCGACAAAATCAAAATGAAGTTATATAATCAAATTTTCCTTCATCGTTCGTTTCCAGAATCATGGTCCGAAGCAATCATATTACCCATGCTAAAAAATGATGAACCGAAACAGAATATTACATCGTACAGGCCTATTTCATTAACCTACACCATGTGTAAACTTCTGGAAAGAATAATCAATAGCAGACTGCACTGGCATTTAGAAACAACAAACAAATTACAACCCTGTCAAAACGGTTGTCGTTCTCACAGATCTACCTCCGATAATATCCTCAGTCTCGAATCTGAAATTCATGAGGCTTTTGCAAACAAACAGATGCTTCTTGCTATTTTGTTTGACATTTACAAAGCGTTCGAAATGGCCTGGAGACACAACATATTGACACTTTTGATAGATATGGGAATTAATGGTAACATGTTGGCTTTCGTTAAAAATTTTCTCGCGGATAGAACTTTTAGAGTAAGAGAAAATGAAAAACTCTCATCTCTGCGAAGACAGAAAAACGGAGTTCCGCAGGGAAGTGTTCTTAGTCCGACATTATTTATAGTGGCAGTGAATAATATCTTGAATGACATAAAACTCCCAGTTAAAGCATTACTTTACGCTGACGATGTATTGTTATTCGCAAAAGGAAATGACAATTCTCCGGAAACTTCTAAAAACTGCAACAGATTCTCTTCGCAACTGGTCACTAAAAACAGGCTTTCTTTTCTCGCATGAGAAGACTCAGTGTGTTTTGTTCTCTCGTAGGAGTACGATGTACCCAGTTATGTCTTTGGATGGAATCAACCAACAGTTTAAATCTTGTGTAAAAATTCTTGGAGTATGGTTCGATGACAAACTGAACTGGAAAAACCATTTTGAATCCTTAAAAGTCGACTGTAGTAGACTAATTAATCTGTTAAAAGTATTATGCAGTCACAAATGGGGAGCAGATACCTACAACCTACTAAAAATATACAGATGTCTGATAAGATCAAAAATTAAATATGGAATAATCGCCCACTCTTCTGCTAGGAAAACATACATAAGAGAACTAGAGATAATCGAGAATAAAGCTTTGAGAATAATTTCCGGGGCATTCCCAACAACACCGATACAAAGTCTACATTGTCTCTTGGGGGAAATACCTATGTCATACCGAAAGGAGCTTCTAAGCCTGAACTACGCAGTAAATATATCTCAAGTTCCCAATCATCATAACAGATCATTGATTTTACTAAACTATCCTCTCATCAGATACCAAAGTGATAAAAACACTATACCACCCTTCAACGTCAGATTCATTCAATTACTCGAGAAATATGAAATATCCTTTCCAAACCTTCCGCCATTGATGTTCACTCTGTTTCCCCCGTGGATACTTGACAGACTCCATACTAACACCGGTCTCGCTAAATATAGGAAAGCAGATAGCACACCAGATATAATAAGAAATCACTTCAACCTAGAAAGAGGAAAACTCAAGGAATATATATTTATATATACAGATGCATCACGGAATTCCGAAAACGGAATGATAGGCCTTGCAGTGGTAACTCCACATGAAACATTCCATTATGCAATAGCAAATTCTACGGTATTCACTGGAGAAATAACAGCTATTCATCAAGCCTTTGCATACATTTTAAATAGCGAGCACCCATCCTACTGCATTTGCACAGACTCCCTGAATTACATCGAGAAAATTTCGCATATTTATTCAGAACACTACATTGTGAACCAAATAAATCAATTAAGATATCAAATCTCTCTGAAAAAAATATCGATAACAATCATGTTCACTCCTTCGCATGCTGGAATTCAAGGTAATGAGAAGGCTGACGAAGCCGCAAATTTGCTTCGCACCATACAACCCCTACCCTACATCCTGTCAATGCCGAAGACTTGAAACATCGCATTTTGAAGAAAATTCATGAGAAATAGAACAGACAATGGTCTGAGAGCTCAAATTCTCTGAAAGTGATTAAACTCAACATCAAGGGCATTATGTATCTTCCCCCAAATAGGGCTGACCAAGTGAAAATTTCACGTCTTCGTTTCAGTCACACACGTCTAACGCATGAGCACTTACTATCAAGAAATATAGCACCTATCTGTGAATTCTGCAATGTTAGAACTACAATTAAACACATCTTGATTGACTGTCCTAAGTACTCCACCTACGGGAAGAAAACAAAAATGAAATTATCCCTTTCCGCAGTTCGTGGCAACGATAATGATGACTTGAGAAACACCGCAAGATTCCTGAAGGATATAAAAGTGTATGATATGTTATAAACATAAATTCAGTATATTTCTGTTAAGTCTCTAAATTGTTCCGTTGTGCAAATGGTCTTTGTAATCGTGTAATCGAAGCACATGTCTTTCTAAATAAAAAAAAAAATAAATTCAAATACCCATATCAATGGTCAGGCAGAATACACCAATTGTACCTCCTTAACATTGTTTAACAATGTAGTTCGTGGTACTGGTTTGAATTCCTTAAATGTTTTACTTGAGCCCGTAGATAATTGCAATTGTATGCAAACATTTGTATCGGTAAAATTTAAGCATTGTTTAATCAGAATCTGACGAAGAAGTTCTTCGTTCGTACCTAATGAAAATAGATTGAGCAGCGCGCTTTGTGATTTGACTTCCGAAATTTGGAACGAATCTCCTTATGAACAGTTTCCAGTTATGAAGAATATGTCAACACAAAATAATTAATTTTTCATGTGCTGCGCTTCACACGAAAATTCCATTAAAGTGGAAACGTTGTATGCAGTAAAAAAATATTTCTAAAATTTTTTCTGTGCACACAATAATTTTCACAATATTCGTTTGTCTATTAGAATAATTTATTATCTGATGATTATAATTCAGTAGGGATAATTATTTGTTCGACAAGCTCTCTCTCTCTCTCTCTCTATATATATATATAAATATATATATATATATATATATATATATATATATATATATATATATATATATATATATATATATATATATATAATATATATATATATATATATATATATATATATATATATATATATTTATAAATAAACAACTTCTTTGTTACCTATCTTTATCTAGTATATCAATTCATGAATTTATTGGCTGTTATAGGTGTATTGAAATTGAAACAAACTCAAATAGTTAGTACGTTTCGGAGGTCTTTCCTCCTTCTTCAGCAATTAAAAGAGCATATATATTGTCTGTAACAAAAATAAAACAAGTAGTACAAAATTTCCTCACAAATGACAACTTATAAATACCTATTCAAATGATAAAATGATTTTTATTTAAGACAAAACTGCAGTTTTCACGTCTTTTGACGTTTCTCGGTCGTGTGTCAATGTCAGTGTTGTCTTTGTTATTGTCGTGTCATTGAGTATGTTCTTTTTCTTCCTATGTGTTTGGTCTCGTTAGTATTGGTAGATATGTGTGACTTAGTTGTTTTACGTCCTGTCTGTCGTTTACTGTGTTATCCAAGTTCCATTGTATATATAGCATTTCCCAGAATTCTCTTTGTTTTTGTTTGGGTTCTATTCTCAAAATTTTTGCTTCTTCGTAGTTAAAGGTGTGTTTCGTTGTTGTCTGATGTTTGTTAAGTGCAGTTGTCGCGTTTTTGGCGTATCTATGTGCATTTAATCTGTCCTGTAGTCGTTGTGATGTTTGTCCTATGTATTATTTGTTGCAGTCCTTACATGGTATGCTATATACAACATTAGATTCAATTTTGGGGTTGCTGTTTTCAGTTTATTATATTATAAGTTCCTTTCACTTGATTTATCGGTTTATGTATGACTTGCATGTTATATGGAGCTATTATATTTCCTATTTGATGTGACACTCCATTTGCAAACGGTATGGAAATCCGTAGTTTATGTTCTTGTGTTTCTTGTTGTCTTGTTCTTGTGTTATATATTTTATAAACTCGTTGTTTTGTTAAGCCTTCTACCATTGTTCTGGGGAAATTGTTTTTATGTAGTATAGTTTTTAATTTAGTTATTATATGTGGCCTAAGTGGTGGTGATGTTAACTTCAGTGCTCGATCTATGTATCCAATTGCAGTGCCCTTTTTTTGGGAGATATGGTGGTTTGAGTGGTAGTCTAATATGCGGTCAGTGATCTGTTCCTTCTTATACCATTGTGTGTGTATTCCATTTTGTTGTTTTATTATTGTCATCTAGGAAATTCAATTTATTATTTTCTTGTTCCTCTATCGTAAAATTCAATAATTTGTGTGTATTATTGAAGTCATTTAGAATGTTATTCATCCTGTTTGATGTTGTAATTAGCAAGCAATCGTCCACGTATCGTCTGAAGAAGGTAGAACTGTCGTAGTTACTCATGACTTTTTCTTCCACATGTTCCATAACCATTTGAGCGATTACGCTGGAGATAGGATTCCCCATGGCTACTCCTTTAGTTTGTTTATAGTAAGTGTCTTTGAACTGCAAGTAACTATTGTTTAATATAAACAGGATTGTTTCAATGAATTCTTCCTTTGGTATTCTGGTGTGTTCCTTTATTATATTCCATTTTTTCTTCAGAGTTTCCTGTACTAGTTCTATTGGTATGTTTGTATTAAATAAAAATCATTTTATCATTTGAATAGGTATTTATAAGTTGTCATTTGTGAGGAAATTTTGTACTACTTGTTTTATTTTTGTTACAGACAATATATATGCTCTTTTAATTGCTGAAGAAGGAGGAAAGACCTCCGAGACGTACTAACTATTTGAGTTTGTTTCAATTTCAATACACCTATAACAGCCAATAAATTCATGAATTGATATATATATATATATATATATATATATATATATATATATATATATGTATGTATACATATATATATATATATATATATATATATATATATGTATGTATTTATATATATATATGTATATATATATGTATATATATATATATATATATATATATATATATATATATATATATATATATATATACCGGGTGTCCACGGAAGGTGGCTCGCCCCTATAACTTTTTTGTTTTCGGAGATTATGAAATTAAATTTACAGGATCTGTTGAATGCATAAAACTGCGTTTTTTGACAAGTAACTCAACTTCATGCAACTTCCGGTTTCACCGAAAGTGATATAAACTTTCGATTTTTAAATGGGACACCTGGTATATTTTCAGTTTTTTTGTCTACATATGACATTAAAAATACAACCATGTATCATTTGCTACTTTTTGTAACCGTTGTTCAATTTTTTTTTCGAAATAAGTTTTTATTGTAGAGGGCTATAGATGCGTTCAAATGAATAATTTCGGTCCTAAAATGGCCCTGTTTGCCGTCCAGGGACGTAGATTTGTGGGCGTTGCTTTGTTTCAGTTGTGTTGGTCACAGGCTACTCGATGATTTCAAATGTTATTTTAATCTCAATAAGATTCTTCATTTGAAGAAAGTTCTGAGGTAATGGGATTTCAGGTATTTATTGAAAGTTTTGTTTCAACCTAATACCTAGACTGCGGTATCAAATCAATCGTAATAAAATTATCTTTTTTTTAACCCGACGAGCCACCATGTTGCCATTTGAAAAAAAATATTAATAAAAGTTTTAAAATTAAACTTCACATAGCTGGAACATTTTGATCGAAAACAGTGAAGTTGTATTTTAACATACATTTTAGGGCCGAAATTAGTTATTTGAACGCATCCATAGCCCTCTAGAATGAAAATTTATTTCAGAAAAAAAATAAAAAAAGATCACAAAAAGTAACAAATGATACATGTTTGTATTCGAAATGTCGTATGGAGACATAAAAACTGAAAATATACCCGGTGTCTCATTTGAAAATCGAAAGTTTATGTCACTTCCGGTGAAACCGGAAGTTGCATGAAGTTGAGTTACTTGTCGAAAAATGCAGTTTTACGCATCAAACAGATCCTTTTAAATTTTATTTCATTATCTCTGAAAACAAAAAAGTTATAGGGGCGAGCCACCTTCCGCGTACACCCGGTATATATATATATATATATATATATATATATATATATATATATATATATATATATATATATATATATATATATATATATTTACTCGAATTGTTGTTGCCTGTGATTTATTTTTAATCTCTTGATAATTATTAGCAATAACAGGCTGGTTGAAAAAAAAAAATTTCATTAAAAACGGCTACTTCCATATAAACGAACTATACCGATAATTTTTGCTTTACTTGTTTGATATTTGCCAAAACTAATTTGCTTTTTTAATGTTAATTTACTCTTTCTGAGATCTCTCGGATGGAATTAATCGCCTCCGTGGCAAAGTTTGACCAAATCTCCCATACCGGAGAGTTCAAACAATAAACCACAAATAAGTGATTTTCTTCCATAACAGAGGATTTTATTATAAAAATTTCATTAAAAACAGCTACTTCCATATAAACGAACTATACCGATAATTTTTGCTTTACTTGTTTAATATTTTCCCAAAACTAATTTTCTTTTTTAATATTAATTTACTGTTTCTGAGATCTCTCGGATGGAATTAATCGCCTCCGTGGCAAAGTTTGACCAAATCTCCCATACCGGAGAGTTCAAACAATAAACCACAAATAAGTGATTTTCTTCCATAACAGAGGATTTTATTTATTAAACTATTTTCATCTCCAAATTTTCAATCCAATACTTAGCTACGCCGTTCTGATGAGGACCAAAGAGTCCGAAACACGTATCAACGGCTGCTTCCATATAAACGTTCTATACCGATAATTCTACTCTACTTTTTTAATATTTTCCCGTGACTAATTTCTTTCTGTTAAATAAATAGTACCCTATTATTATTATTTTCGAACATTACATAGGTAAAGGTTTTTGTAGTTTCCCTTGCCTTCTAATAATAACAATTTTGAATGTTAATATTAGACTGAAAGAATTTTTTAACAAGACAGATCAATCTTATCTATTCAATTTTTTCAAGTCAATAAATGTCAAAGAATTTTCAATTTTTTTTTTCAAAAGTTTTGAATAACTATGAATGTCATAGTGAAACGTCAACTTATTAATTAAATCGAGTTTTTTAAGATTCAACCAGCCTGTTATTGCTAATAATTATCAAGAGATTATATATATATATATATATATATATATATATATAAATATATATATATATATATATATATATATATATATATATATATATATATATATATAGGACTCCCATTATTTACTATATTCCTGTTTAATATTTAGGCTTTTGGTTAACACTACACAGTGGCTTCCTGAGATGTAAGCGATGATGAGATGAGAGCGAAACAATTGTCATGTTAACAAAATATAGTGAAAATCGAAAACTGTGAAGTTTTCTTTAAAATATTATAATGGATTTTTATTGAGTATCGGCCCAATGAATTAGTTAATATGATTCTTTTTCTGGACGTATCATAATAAGCATAAGACAAATGCAATAATTATTGCTCAATTATTATCAGAGTATTGAAATCGTGTCCTTGAATATTGTTTCTATTCCAGGCAAAGAGTTCATAGACGAAATAACTGTGTACCTCAACATGGACTATATGGAAGGTACCTTCAATTCCTGCAAGCAGGTTAGCGTTCCAGCCATGGGCCAGCTCGCGCTTGACATCATGTGTGGATCATGGGGAGCCTCGAAGTGCACTCCTGAGAGATGGTTCGAGTTTATGGGGAATGCGCCACCAAACAGCCAGTTTGTACCTTTTCAGATCAACTACGTTGCGACCTCCGATCCGATTGGAGACTACGTTCCCATCAATCCACCGATCATACCGTGCAATAAAGCAGTGAATGTAAGTAAGATACTGTGATTGGCAATTTTTTTTAATATGTATAAGGAAGGCTTGTTTGTTCATTTGTTCACAGAGCCGCCAGACGTTACTTATTTTCTCAGCAATAATATGTATGGGATGAAGTAGTGTTCTTATGTACTTCCAGTGTATGGATACCTGCTACCTTCCTTGTGCCGACGGTCAATTTCCAGGTATCAGGTGCTAAAGATGGAAAAAACTCAACTCACTTTTCTTATTTTCTCAGTCTTGATTTTTATATATGATACTAAGGGAACTATTTCAATACCTTATGCAAGCAGCCAGACCGATCGTATGGGCCAAACATCCCGCCAGACACAAATAAAGTGTCCCTATGAGTGTGACAGGATGAGCGAAATGTCCTGACAGTAAATATAGAAGGGAGATCGGCGCGCATAGATAATCACTATCGCGCTTAAATGAGCAAATCATGACATTTCGTTCATACTGTCATACTCATAGGGACACTTTATTTGTGTCTGGCGGGATGTTTGGCCCATACGATCGGTCTGGTTGCTTGCATAAGGTAATGAAATAGTTCCCTGAGTATAATATATAAAAATCAAGGCTGAGAAAATGAGAAAAGTGAGTTGAGTTTTTATCTATCTTTAGCACCTGAAACCTGGAAATTGGTCATCGGCACAAGGTAGCAGGTATCCATACACTGAAAGAACATACGAGCACATCTTCATCCCACAAATATTATTACTGAGAAAATAAGTAACGTCTGTCGGCTTTGGGATCTTGCTCTATTACGACGAAAGCCTTGTGACTGAGCTCCTGCTTGCGAAAGTTTCCTATCAGGACAAAAATGATGTTCAGATTATAAATATTGTGTTCTGAAGATATTAAGTGACGCTGTTTATTTTAAAGTGTTATAAGGTACAATATACAAGAATCGGAGGATACTTTCACTACTTTGATCGGTCGAGTTTATGAGGCAGTCTAGAGATATGAGGTTGCTTTCTGTGTATTGGTTGATCTAGCGAAGGTGTTTGATATAACGGAGCATGGAACATTGTTATGCATATTGGGGGAAGTTGTGGTATCGTGGGCGTCGGTATGAAGTTGTGCTGAGTTACTTTTCACTCCATCAGCAGGCAGTACCTGCTGATGGAGTGAAAAGTTAAAAACCAACTGATATGAGGCCAGATGAGCATGAAGTTCCGCAAGGTACTATATTGGGTCCTATATTGTTTACAATGTATATACCCAAGTTACCATTGTTGGGGAGCGACGGGCAGTTTATCAGTTTTGCTGACGATACTGTTACAATTTATTCTGGAGAAAAATGAATAGGCCTAGAAAATTAAGCAGAATATGACTTGAAATAGACAATTGATAATGACAACATTTTTAGGCTCAAAATATTGAAAAAACGAAATACTTACATTAATATATAATAGATAAACGCTTATTGCCTCATTGCACACCCCTAAGTATTATTGGGGAGTATGGTACTTTCTCCATTCCGTGCACTTATGAATGCAGATATTTTGGCATCGTGCTGGATTCTCACTTAAGATAGGACTCCTGATTTGATAGATGTATTGCTAAGCTGAGGTGTCTATTAACAAGTTTCAAAAGAACTTTCCTAGTTTTGGATGTGAAACATCTAACAGTGGTTTATATAGCGCTTGTAAAGGCGCATTTGAGAAATGATATTATAACGTGGGGTGATGCATACAGCAATGTGATACGGAAGTTATAAATACAACAGAAATAGTTCTTGAAGATCATACTTGGTAAGGATATAGGATTTCCTTTCTGAACTGCTGTTTCAGCTGTCGAATGTGTGGGGCTTGTGTCAACTTTTTTGTGTTAAATTTCGCAAAAAAATAGAAATAAAAACATTTTTATTGAAGATGGTCTAGGCACTGGGTACAGTGAGGGGTCCGCTATATGTACGTAGATTCAGCTGGACTTTATGTCAACATAGTCACTCGTATGTTGGCCCAACGTATAATTAGATTAAAATTGAGGAATACGAATAACTTAAAAAATTTGGCATAATGTATATGTATGTGTATATATATATATATATATATATATATATATATATATATATATATATATATATATATTAGAGATGAAACGGATAGTGGTTTGGCCGGATACCGGATATTCGGCAAGCTACGAGGCCGGAGCGCCGGAATTCGGCCCTTTATCGCGTTACATGACTCGATCAGTTTGATTTGAATATAGGCGCTGGGCGCGTTTACAGCGAAAGGCTTTTTTCAGAAGCTGGTCTGGAATACGAAGCCTCTTACCACCAAATGCGGAAAATTTGGTATATATTCCCCACAATTTGCCACTTGTTAATTTTGAGTACTGAACTAACTAATAACGGAAATATTTTTGACGTGCGATTATAAAAATAAATGATGTCCATAACTTATTGTGGTATGATTTGCCTTGTGCAAAATGATGAGAAGTTTTTGAATTTTACTATCCGGTATCCGGCCGGATAGTGTAAACAAGGCCGGATACCGAATAGTTACCAGATATCCGTTTCATCTCTAATATATATATATATATATATATATATATACAGGGTGATTCACGGTGGATGGCACATTAGACGTTTCTGGTGAACAATACAACGGATCACTTTGAAAATTTGATGGATGGCATAGTCGGACATTCTCTGCCCAACTAAAATATTTTTGATGATGCGGTGTTGCCATTTCTATTAGAAAGAAGTAGCAACTTTGATTTTTCAAATGGAACACCCTATATATAATATTATTTTTAGAATCTCCAACAAGTTTTCAATAATTTTCATGATATTTCCCTATATATATTTATCTATGTATATCATACCTATACCTAACTAGTCAGGTTTCGGACTTATTAGCATTTATTTGTGAAAATGTTCCTTGTACATGGTGTCCTCATTCGGTATTTGGTAAGCATGCCATGATCACTATTTGACAGTAATGTGTGACAATCTACTGATAGTATCGATATTTTTGACATCTCGGAAGTTGCAAATTCCTTCAAAAACGATGGAACAAAACTACAAACGAAGTTATTATGAATTTGTGTATTATTTTTGGACACTTTATAACATTATCAGCAGAACATGTAAAAGTTCAAAATGTATACGAATCTGCCGACAATAAACCTTAGGAAATTTATACGTTCTGAACAATTTCAATTCGTATGGATAAACTTTGAAAAATCACCAAAAGACTTCACAGTGGAAATATTGATATAAATAATTATAAAAAAGGAAAACAATTATGTGGGATGTTTCACAATATGTTTGAATCGCTGGCCGTTCACTTTCAAGCACTTCAAAATGCAGGCGTTGACTGATTTCGACGTGGCAGATCTGATTTCATTTGGATCCAAAGTTTCAAATGTTTCGGTAATACTTTGTAACAATTCTTCTCTCGAACGCACGTTAAAAATAATGAACAGCTTCAAAAGAACTTCGTTTGAATAGTTTTGTTCCATCGTTTTTGAAGGTATTTGCAACTTCTGAGATATCAAAAATATCGATATCATTAGTAGACTGTCAAATAGTGATCATGGCACACTTACCAAATACCGAATGGGGACACCATGTACAAGAAACACTTTCACAAATAAATGCTAATAAGTCCGAAACCTGACTAGTTAGGTAAAGATATAATATACATAGATAAAAAGCAAACTCCAGCAGCTTTCCGAATTCTCAATAATATACAGGGCATTCCTTTTGAAATAATCAACTTTCAGTCACTTTTTGAAGCAAACAAAATAACTGATTTTTTTTACCACCCTGTATTGAAGTAACGGAGATTACGCTTAAGCGTAGAAAGCCCCCAAGTATCACCAAACTCCAACCCAAATTTCGTGATTATAGTATTTCTCAACTCGAAGATATCAGCGTTATAATAGGTCCTGATTTCCAAAGAAAAATAAAAAAGAAAATAATTTTTATTTCTAAAACGGTGACAGATAGGTATAGGGAAATATCATAAAAAGTTATTGGGAAATTGTTGGATATTCTAAAAATAATATTATATGTAGGTTGTTCCATTTGAAAAATCAAAGTTGCTACTACTTTCTAATAGAATTGGCAACACCGCATCACCAAAAATATTTCAGTTGGGCAGAGAATGTCTGACTACTTATGCCCTCCATTAAATTTTCAAAGTGATATGTTCTATGGTTCACCAGAAACGTCTAATGTGCCATTCACCGTGAATCACCCTGTATATATATATATATATATATATATATATATATATATATAAATTAATATATATATATATATATATATATTTATATATATATATATATATAGGATCTGACTCCGTTGACAGCAATAGAGAGTTTCCAATTCTTCTTTAGTGAGTTGAGGACAAAGTTCTAACTGGAGTTTCCTGAAGAAAACATAAACCGCAGAAAAACTTCCGATATCCGTCATGTCACCCCAACTCAAAATCTGCATACAGCTGTTACGATCTTATTAGATCTCATCAGTGCAGCTTATTTGACTCGGAGTGAATTAACAAATTTCTAATTGTTCCCCAATACGAATCGTGACTGAGCTTATATCTGGATAAGAAACCAAAGCGCCTTCCACCAAAGATATTCGAAACCAAGAATTCACCACCTAGAAAGAAAATGTAGAATTCCGTCGCGAGAACACGTACTGCCTGACATGAAGATATCTACTCTGCAACAGTGGCGTATATGAATCCAAAGGACACTAACATAGTGTTCAAAAAACTCTGAATATACTCACGAGAGTGCGGTCCGTACATACTAGCAGTGATATTCATTAATCAAATCATGAAAAACATACTTGTTGACCATAATCAACCAGGGAGCTGGTTATATGTATTCCGCAACGCGAACTCTACTTTCACAATCAAACGATGAATTATAGAAACCGTCAATGGATGTATTGGGGTTAATTCACTCCGAGTCAATAAGCTGCACTGATGAGATCTAATAAGATCGAAACAGCTGTATGCAGATTTTGAGTAGGGGTGACTTGACGATTTCTATAATTCACTATTGGATTGTGAATGTAGAATTCTCGTCGAATAATACATATAACCAGCTGCCTTGGAAAGTGGTTTGATAATTTTTCAAATTATTGAAGAATTTTCCTTGTTCTCTTTATGTAATATATGAGATTGACTATGGTCAACAAGTATGTTTTTGATGATTTGATAATTAAATTTCTTTTTGAATCCAAATTCTAGTCCCCTACTCTACAGGGTCACAATTATTTTAACAATTTTCGTTTTGAGAATAAGCTTCAATTGTATATCGATATTCAGGAAAGAAAACCCGCCTGCAGTTGCATAGATTGTGAGCAAAGCTGTCCAGTACCGCCTCCAGTTCCAACTCCACCCTCTCCATTCACTATTGGCGGTGTCGGCATATACAAATTCACCATTGTGATGAGCTTTTTAATCGGTGCTCTCATCATTATTGTCCTCGTCCTCTTTCTTCCAGAAGGAACGTGTAAGTATTGAAAATTGTTTGTGGTACTAACCGAATTTATAAGTGTAGTTATTATATATTTTTTGCTTGATTGTGCTTGAAATTGTTGTTTCAAATTTTCTTCTTATGTTCTTGATAAAATAAAAACTTCAATCTGTTACTGAGTTTGAACTATTTATCACATCATTTGAGTGAAAATTTTCTTGTACTGAACAAAATGTCATGCAGCTTCTTCGCTTGTTTTGAATCTTAGATTGTGTATTTTGGTTTCGTATGCTTATGCCATGCTTTTTTTGGGATAACCTGTGTACTCTCGACTTATAAAAGCTTCAAAAATGAACTTAGCAACACTATTGTGGTGAACACACGAGGTTCAAAATAACTTTTCGAAAGTTAAAATGAACTACCAATCCGTAACATGTTTGTGGAATTCTGGCTAAGCGTGAACAATCTGCATTTAACGAATATGATAAGAATCATAAAATCAGCAAAGAATATTTTCAACATACAAATCTACCGAATGTTCCTCCCTTTGGTTTGCTTAAAAGAGACTTAATATTTCAAAGGCCTCAACTCCCATGCGAAATTTGGAATAAACTTACTGTTGTTAAGTATATATATTTCGAATTTTTGAACCTTGATTAGACATTGAAGACAAAACTCACGCTGCAAGTCCAGTCATATGAGGATTCAATTTCGGAGTGAAACCAACGCATATAACGTATGACGCTTCGCAAGTGATAGACGCCATCTACTGGAGGCTCCAATTAAGTAATACAAATTTATATTTGCAAAAGGAAGTAGATATACAAGGTCGTTTAGTTTTCATTCGAATAATGTATTCAAATTATTTTAATCAACTGTACAGTTCTACGTAGCACATGTCTCGATCTTTCCGATAAAACATGTTTGTAAAAATGAAGACATAACTTAACCAGAACCTATGTATATGACGACTTTAGAGCCGTGTGACGGCAGCACCCCCATCATCGAATTTTCTGAAAATTTTTGAGTGGTTGTAATGCCCACTGTTAGCCCATTTTTGCCCAAGAAAAAACTTGTTTTGCCCACCCTTCAAAAAAAAGTTATGGTAAAAACAAATTTTTTGACAAAATTTTGTAATTTGCCATTCATCACATGGGCAATTAATTCCAAGCTTTGGGCAAACGAACCACAGTCATAGATTGTGCAAATAGATGTATTTTTCAAATTCGTTCGGTGATGTATAATGTCGACTGAGTCTCACTTATTTCGAGTAAACTTGGTAAAATATAAACAAAAAAATACTTTTATCACATGGGCAATCCATTTCAAACTTTGGGCAAACGAACCATAGGCATATATTGTGCAAAAAGTGATTTGTTTATAACAAATTCGGCCGAGTCTCACATATTTCGAGTAATCTTAGTAAAATATGAAGGAAAATGACCATCATCACATAAGAAATCAATTTTGCTTTGGGCAAACGAACCACAGTCATAGATTGTACGAAAAGTGTTTTTTTATAACAAATTCGGCCGGTGGATTGTAATGTCGACTAAGTCTAACATATTTCGAGTAAACTAAAAAAAATAAACAGAAAATGACTTGAAAATTGATTTCAAGCGTTGGGCAAATAAACCACAGTTAAAAATTTCTGGAAAAAGTTACCTTTTATTACATGGGCAATCAATTTCAACCCTTGGGCAAACGAACCAAAGTCATAGATTGTGCAAAAAGTGTTTTTTTATAACAAATTCGGCCGGTGAAGTGTAATGTCGACTAAGTCTCACATATTTCGAGTAAACTTAAAAAAAAATAAACAGAAAATGACTTGAAAATTGATTTCAAGCGTTGGGCAAATAAACCACAGTTAAAAATTTTGTAGAAAGTATTTTTTTTATAAAAAATTCGGACAGTGCAGGCGAATGTCGACTAGGTCTCACTTATTTCAATTGAAACGAAAAAATTTCTGAAAAAAAATACCTTTTATTACATGGGCAATCAATTTCAACCCTTGGGCAAACGAACCACAGTGATAGATTGTGCAAAAAGATTTTTTTATAACAAATTCGGCCGGTGAAGTGTAATGTCGATTAAGTCTCACATATTTCAAGTAAAATTAAAAAATATAAACAGAAAATGACTTTCGTCACATGGGCAATTTATTTCAAACGTTGGGCAAACAAACCACAGTTAAACATTTTGTAAAAGGATATTTTTTTTTAATTCAGCTGGTACAGGCGAATATCGACTATCTCTCACTTATTTCGAGTGAACTTGAAAAAATATAATAAACAAAATAATGACTTTTGTCACTTCGGCAATTCATTTTCAACCTTGGGCAAACAAACCACAGTTAAACATTTTGTAAAAAGTAATTCGCCTGCACTGTACGAATTTTTAATAAAAAAATTACTTTTTACAAAATGTTTAACTATGGTTTGTTTGCCTAACGCTTAAAATTAATTGCCCATGTGACGAATGTCATGTGCTCCTTATATTTTTGAAGTTTACCCGAAATATGTGAGAAATTTTACTTCATCGAATGTGTTATAAACAAATCACTTTATGCACAATCTATGACTGTGGTTCGTTTGCCCAAAGCTTAAAATTGATTGCCCATGTGATGATGGTCATTTTTCCTTTATATTTTACTAAGATTACTCGAAATATGTGAGACTTAGTCGACATTACACTTCACCGGCCGAATATGTTATGAACAAATCAATTGTTGCACAATCTATGACTGTGGTTCGTTTGCCCAAAGCTTAAAATTGTTTGCCCATGTGATAAAAGGTAACTTTTCCCAGAAATTTTATCGTTCACGCGAAAAAAGTGAGACCTAGTCAACATTCGTCTGCACTGGCCGAATTTTTCATAAAAAATTACTTTTCACAGAATGTTTAACTGTGGTTTGTTTGCCCAACGCTTGAAATTAATTGCCCATGTGATGAAAGTCATTTTCTGTTCAAATTTTTTCAACGAAATTTGGTGGAAACTTACCTTTTTATGTCTCAAATACATTGTAATTTATTTGATTTGAAATATTGATTTTTTCACCTTATTTTGACTCAACATCGAAAAAGCACCCTAATTTTCAATCGAAAATTCTCCTGTCAAAATATCTTAGTCGACATTACACTTCACCGGCCGAATTTATTTTAAAAAAATTACTTTTTGCACGATATATAACTGGTTCGTTCGCCCAAAGCTTGAAATCAATTGCCCATGTGATGAAAGTCATTTTCTGTTTATAGTTTTTTAGGTTTACTCGAAATATGTGAGATTTAGTCGACATTATACTTCATCAAATTTGAAAAATATAACTGTTTGCAGAATCTATGACTATGGTTCCTTTGCCCAAAGCTTGGAATAATTGCCCATGTGATGAATAGCAAATGATGTAAAAAATTATCTTCACTTCACGCGAAATAAGATAGTGGTGCTGAAGGCAATTTCCATGAAGAAATTTGTTTTCACCATAACTTTTTTTTTTGTGGGTGGGCAAAATAATTTATTTGGTGGGCAAAAATGGGCTAACGTTGGGCAATCCAACGACGTATTATTTTCATTGGATTTCCAAAATGGGGGTGCTGGTCAAAGTATTTTCAAAAAATATCTTTCGACCATAACTTTTCTTTGAAGGGTGGCCAAAAAAAAATTTTTCTTGGGCAAAAATTGGCCAACAGTGGGCAATTCAACTGCTTAAAAATTTTTCGAAAATTCGATGATGGGGGTGCTGCCGTCACACGGCTCGACTTTAGCGCTGGGCAACGCCATTAAAACAAAGACAAAGTGACTAACTCTTGTTGTTGATGTTTTTAAAAATAAGCACATAAGTTATTTGTATTGAGCACTTCTGTAAAGAAAACTGATTGCGTGATTATGAACTCCAACGGTCAATTTATAAGAGGGTATGTGAGTATGCGTGAACGAAAAGCTACCGTCTTTTGTGTTTTCGCTTCTTGATTTTAACTTTCACTCTTTTTTCTAATGCTACTGCATGGTATGGCGTAATGTGTGACAATATTCTCTGGTGTGGTATATCTAACCTGGGTTATCGTGGGTTTACAGTGGTTTCGGTGGTGAATGAGAACGATACAGACGAGGCGCGAGCATCAGTGGGCTGGCGCTTTGCCGGCCAAATACAACAGTCATCTTCACGGGTTGCACTCAGCGAAGGCGAAGATAGTCCCCTGCAGCAACCTCAAAAATCTAGTAGGTTACAATTGTCGTTATTACACTCATAAACTGTAATTTCTTAAGCCCTCTTCCCCAATAAGCTGTTTGTTTTGTAGTATTAAGGGATCTATTGGGATCTCAATCAGATAAACAAAATTTAGGTAATGGAAACCCCCTTCCCGCAATCAGCTGTTTGTTTTGTAGTATTAAGGCTTCAATTCGGATCTAAAACATGTAGACAATATTTAAGGTAATGGATAGATTATTAATTGCGATTCGTGTGACCAATGAGAGTCGATCTTGAATTTCTTCATTCAGTATCATCAAGTACCTAATAATTTCTTTTTCAATGTTCAATATAAATCACTGTACCTTGAAAAAAATTTAGATATTGTATAATTTAATCTGCGTAAAATGCAGATATTGCTTTAAATATTTTTCAATAGAAGAAAGAAGTGCTTTGTTGTTTCACATAATCAAATGAAAATTTATTTAATATTTAGATGACAGAACATGATCTAATTTTTCAAAATCGTATTATTTCAATGAAATGGTTTCATCTCAAATTGTTTAATTCATTATTTTGGATTAAATACGACAGTGTGGTATCTTCTTTCTGAGTATCTGAAACTACCTTGAGAATGGCTTTGACTCTATTGAGACTTTTCATCAAGAGATAGAATACTATGAGGAATCGGACCTGTCTTGGTCTTGTTCACAATCAAAAATGTGATAAGTCTGAGACAGCGATTGAAAATATGAGTCTGGGATAATCTCGGGGATAATTGAGTTCGAAGGATTTAATGCTTCGCAAATCACTCGACAACTTTCAGCATTGGAGGAGTTTAAAAAATAATTCTCAAGGAGGAAATAATTTCCTAAGTTCTGATTAGCCACACTTTAATTAGGTTATTAATTCAATGTTGCAAATAGGAACAGCGAGCATTACGCTTTTATGCGCTGTCTCAATTTGCCATAGTAATGTTTCAACTGTTCAATATCAATTCAAAAATTTGAAAAAATCATAGTAGCATCTGGACACTCAATCTTTTCAGTGTTTTTTGTCCCAGAAAATGAACCTATCTTTGATTAACTTATTTTGTTATAAAGGGTTTTTCAAAAACAGCGGGTAGATGTTGGCAGCCTGTGGCGGCCATGTTGTTTTAGCGGCGACTGTCAAATCTGTTGTTTATTATTCAGTCACCTATGCCAAATTACAATGAGAAGTTACACTATTGAGCAGCACGTCCAAATGATAAAACTTTATTACCAAAATGAGTGTTCGTTAGTGCAAACGTGGCGCTCATTGCGCCCATTTTACGGCAGACGCAGTGGCCCTTCACAGTCGACCCTCCAACGTTTAGTGGCCAAATTCGAGGCAACTGGTTCGGTAAACAATCAACCAACACCAGTACGTCGCAGGCAGGCTAGATCGGCTGAGAATATCGGCTCTGTCCGTGAAAGTGTGCAGGAGAACCCGAGGCAGTCAATTCCTCGCCGTTCACAAGAACTCGACCTTTCAAAAACCTCAACATGGCGAATTTTGCATCGGAACTTGGGACTGCACCCGTACAAGATTCAACTGACACAAGAGATCAAAGTAAACGACCATAGACAACGCCGTTTGTTCGCTGCCTGGGTTTCGGAGCGTTTGGAAGAGGATTTCAATTTTGGCCGAAAAATTATCTTCAGCGACGAAGCGCATTTTTGGATGAATGGGTATGTGAACAAACAGAATTGCCGTACTTATATGGGATGACGCCAACCCACACGAGGTGCATCAGGTGGAAATGTATCCACAAAAAGTTTCTGTGTGGTGCGGATTGTGGTCTGGTGGAGTCATTGGTCCGTACTTTTTTGAAAACGACGTTGGTGAGGCAATCGCCGTCGACGGAGAGCGTTACAGAACGATGTTAATGAATTTCTTCATTCCCAAATTGAACGATATGGACGTGGACGACATGTGGGTTCAGCAGGACGGCGCTACGTGCCATACAGCGAACGCCACAATGGACATTCTGCGTGAACGCTTTGAGGATAGGGCTATCTCTCGGAGAGGTGACGTGAATTGGCCACCAAGATCGTGCGATTTAACCCCGTTAGACTTCTTCTTGTGGGGTTTTCTGAAGTCACAAGTCTACGCCAATAAGCCTCAATCGACAGATGCCCTCAAACTCAACATAACGCAGACCATCACACAAATTCAAACTGATCTATGCGGCAGAGTTATTGATAATTGGACCAATCGTATACGTGCCACCGTGAGAAGCCGCGGCGGACATTTGAACGATGTCATATTCCATACGTAATGGCATACTTGGGTCTTTCAAATAAAAAAGAATTTCGTTAATACCTCACACACAGCTTGTTTTATTTCATTTCAACATCTACCTGCTCTTATTGGAAAACCCTTTAGTTTTTATTCACATCCCGAGTTGGATAACTGTCAACTAAAAGCTACTGAAGTTATTTCGGTTTATGGAGACCTTATGACAATAGGACATAATGAGATTATAAAGTTGCTTATTCACTAATAGATGATTTATGGACATAAACGGAAAGAAAATCTTGAGAGGCAATATTTTTCCACAGTCAAACCAAATAAAAAAAGAAAGATTGTGCACATGTCTTTAAATTTACAGTCTTAGACTCATGAATACTAATCCATTAGAAATAACACAAATATTACATGTTTGATGCTGATTCGTACACTGAACACAGTCTGCTCATTGCAGCATCATATCATAAACACATATATTCTGATATCGTTTTTTATTTTTTAATATTAAAAAATTGCTTGAGTTTTCCATTCATATAGTTGTGCTGAAATAGGTATATCTTCAGGCCATATATTGCCTTATTTTACAAAATAACCTCATTTTTATCTTGGAATATTCCAATAAAATATATTCATAAGAATCTTTTCGTTCAACCTACCATTAAGAAATGCAGTGATAACATCTAAATTATACATATAAAATCAAGTTTCACAGATAAGGCAATTAACAATCTCAAATTTGGAAATCTGATTATAGATGAAAAATTTTTGAAATAGTCTATAGGTACCAGTTTTCTGCGTAAAACCCTTTGCCACTAAGCAAGCTCTGAATCTGACTTGATTATCACTGTCAAATTTACACCCTTTTTTATGCAACAATACTGCTGCCATCTTCTGTAATATCCACCAGATTCTAGGCACCATTTTCTTCGAAAGCTTCCATTTCTTCCACCATTACCCTTTTCCACATGTTCTTGTCATATCTCGACAATGCCTCTTCGACTGTTAGTGGATCTCCATCCATAGCACTTGGATCGCAACACAACATGTACGTGTAGTAATATGAACAGTGCTTGGGTTCCCGCCTTCTCTGAAGTTTACCACTTCAGTAACTTCAATGGCATGTTTTGGCACAAAATCACTATGTGTGTCATTCTCTGAGCTTTTGGACAAATCACCATTAGTGTTATGTATTATATATGGCTTAGAATCAACAGTCTGCTCTTTCTGGTTAGATGGAAGTTGGCACTGATACTGCTTGTTGATCATCATTTGACAGAATAACTGTTTGAGAGGGCTCTTCAAACACGCCAACTAGAATCTTCTTGAGAGATTTTTCGTCCCATTTGCTTTGCCCTTTTTTTCATTACATGAACCATCGCAACACTACCAAATTTAATATCTTCAGATAACCAATATCCGGTTTCCTGTTGAACCACATTTCATGTGAGGTATTTTCACTCAAACCTGACACCGTACATCTATTTTGTACATAAACTGCAGTGTTAACTACCTTTGCCAAAATCTTTTGTGTAGTCTGGCATCATACAACATACATCAGTCTTTTCAACAATTCTGTTCAGTCTTTCTGTCATACTGTTTTGTTCAGGTGTATTGGAATTTGTTCTCTGGAGCACTATAACATGTGACTCTAGAAAACTATCGAAGTATTGATACAAAAAGACCTCCATCTGATCTGGAAGTTTTGATCTTTAGATTGTGATGATTCTCAAAACGAGACTTGAATAATTTAAAGTATTCAAAATCACACATAACCTAAAGAGTTTCAGAATCTAAAAAATCTGGAGATGCGATGTATATCGCTTGATTAATCCACTTTTTTTCAGATAGAACAAAATTATTTGTGTGTGCACTTCGTAAACAAACAAGCAACCAGTTAGTTCTTTCCCCATCTCGACTTCGTGAAGGGTTGTTTTCCGCAATTCGTATATCGAGTACATATAATCGACGGAACAAAAAAAATAGAATGCCTGTTTGATTGTGTCCTAGTGATTTGTTACGATTTTGGCTGTCTAGAATGGTCATGTAACAATTCTGCGGTCATTTTTCCTTTTCTAATCAAATGAAACGATTTGAAAAGAATATCTTAACTACATAACGAAATACTAGCTTTTTTCTAAAGAATGCACCATTGCTTACACCTGCAATGTCTCGAAGGATCTCTTGTTTGTGTAGGAATTATTTCCACAATTTCAATGAATTCGTAACATCTAGTTCTGGAAGTGTTGTTTCTGATTTGAATACTCGAATGGCGACTAATGATAGCATGAGGATTCTCTAGTCGTTATTCTCAACATTGCTTCAGCAGCAAATGCCACTTATCTGTAACACTGCTTAATCGAGCTACTGGCGAGGTTACGCGGTCGGCCTTTTACTACGCTTCTATAATCCTTGTCAAACTTTTATTAGAATGGTGAATCAAATGTGGTTGTCGTCAATCCATCCGAAACCTATAATATATATTTTGTACAGCTAGAGTTCGACAGATGCTAATGTCATCAGCGTTATAGTTACTACATTCTTCTTTGCACGAACATATACGCTACGGTCCACCGGAGAGGTCTACCTGTGCAGGTGTACCTGCGCAGGTAGACCGGAGCGTGTGGAAATATATATGTGTAGGTTTTTAAACCTGCGCAGGCGACCGGAGCAAGATCGAATATCAATATTTTTTACGGTGTACCTGTGCGTGTATGCACACGTCAAAATAAACGCTAGACCTATCAATGCCAGTGCGTCATCGTCTTCAATAGATGACATTGCGAAAAGAAATGAAGACCGCTACGGTTCACCGGTACGCTAATACACGTAAACTGACTTGCGCAGGTAAACCTGCACAGGTTACATATTCGGAAGACTGTAGCCTATATGGCGAGCATAATCGTAAAAAAATTGAAAAATAAATGACAACCTGCCGTCATTTTTTTTTTAAATTAATGAAAACAGGTTGAAATGTAAAACTCAAGAGAAAAGCCATTCACTGGAAAACTGTTGTTTTTTGTAAAAATTTTATAATACTTGATAAAAAATGTACTATAAAATGTGGTTATTTTTGAAATGGTGGTTAAGTAAAATTTTTAAGAATTTTGTCCGTTGTAGTCGTTTGAGAGCCAGTTTTCTGATATTGCAATTTAATTGATTTTGAAATTTATATTCAGCATTGGCATGATTGTATATAATAAACAAGCTTTGAGATTTTCCAATTTCGCATTGAAAAAACTGCATGTACATCTCCCTAGATTAGTGAATAATTGTAAGCATGAATATATCGATCAATCAGTACAAATAATTATTTATGTAGTATGTAGAAATAGTTTTTATTGATTATTGCACTGTAAATATATCAACAATTTAGATAATTTAAAATGAATCGAAAGCATGATAATATTATTCGTTCAAGAAGAATTTCATAACTTCATAGAATTCATGAATATTCGGACATATCAAGGTATATTTTTACAGATTTAAGGTACTTTTAAAAGTTATTTATTTTGTATTGTAGACAATTAAAAAAATCGAGTAATCGGTAATACAATCACTTCATCTTATTCGAATTCTGTAAATTTGACATTGAATATTATTTTCTGGTTAAAACAATCACTCTATTGTACCACTACAACATTCTTTTTCGAAAATAATTCTTTTTTATAATTTAAAATAAAAAAAATCATAACAAGATCTTTGAGCTCATTTTTTATAAATAATTGTCAATGACGCATTTCCCAGATTTACTGAAACAAATTTCAAAGGACATACATGAGGAAGGGCCATGACGTATTTATCTAATGTTAATGCTTTCGAACAACCCTTTATAATTTGATCAAGGATATATTCGTCGATATTTCAATAATATTTTTTAGCTGAAATTATTTACTAAATTCAGTGTTTCTTTATTCACAATTAGGTATTTCCTCTGACGTGGACAGCGAAATCGATGGTACATCTGTTGCCAAAACCCCAGATACTTACGACAGACATTCATCCTTCGTGGAAAAGCTAGGACTTTTCACCGATAACTACATGAGATCGTTCTTCGAGAGGTGGGGCATTTATTGTGCTGAGCATCCCTGGTTCGTCTTATTCCTTGGTGTATGCCTTATAACAGGTTTAGGTGAGTAAATTGTAATGATTGAGAGTTGGGCGGTATTTTGTTTCCTTTCAAACTATTGCATAGCTTTTATCGCGGGCTTTGAGCGCGGCGACCGAATCAAGAAATTCCGTAACGAAAATAAAACCTAACACCCCCACTCCGCCTACCATGTAGCTCGGCCGAGCGTGTACGTATATGGTACGACTGTACGAAGCTCGCACGGATCGAGACAAGCTGCTCCGAAATCGGACGAATACGTAAGCAGCTGTTTGTGAGAAAGTATATAGGTGTATAGGTATCTATCATATCTTTGTAATGCCACACTCACCGCATGTGCTACCCGTAAGTATACATGTAGGTATATATGTATACATAGGTGTACCTATGTGCAACAGTGAATAGCTCTATATATTACTAATATTATGACTCCGAATATTGATATAAATATTGCACACGTTAGCGATGTTAATGTTAGGCGCTCATGTGTTGGAGATATTTGTGCGTGCTTATGCAAACTTAGAAATGGCCTATTAACTACTCATTTATTCGATAAAAGAAAAAAATTTGTTTTCTTATCGGTCACCACGCTCAAAAAGTGTAACCTGAAATAATATCAAAGAAAAAACTTGAATTAATGTAAACGCACCAGTTGTCGACACTGTACCTGTAGTCGACACCCATTGTAATTATTGGAAAAAATAACGTAACCATAGCAAACATCGGCTTCCCGAAATAACCAATGATAGATCCGACTTTTTAGTGCACATTGCCATAGTTATTCCATGGAAACTCACTAACATACAAGAATACAATCAAAGTTTTTCCAGCAACCTCGACTTTTCCCGCCAATAACCAGTGTTTGTTAAGGTGTAGGTTAAGAAAAGCTAATTTTGTTGTGGTGTTGTTTAGTGGTATTTTTTGACTAAAAATGTTTTTATTGTGTTCTATTAACTAAGAAACCTTCGAAGCTGCAGCCCAGGTAAGTATATTGTGGTTTTTTAAGTTTTTGATATATTTTTTGGCATATGTCGAGTACTGGTTCACGAAAAGTGCTATGTTCCTATAGTAGACAGGGGTGTCGAGAAAAGGAACATTTTTATAAGCGAATAACTCAGTGTGGTTTGAACGTTCAGCTCATTTGATACAGATATGTATACGTAACTTTACTGTACGATAACTAGATCCAATATTCGTCACCCCATGTCGACTATTGGAACGGAGTGTGATCTTTGGTGTGGATTACACTCCGTTCCAATAGTCGACATGGGGTGACGAATATTGGATCTAGTTATCGTACAGGTGTGGTAATCTCCTATAGTCGACACAGTTGTCGAGGAAAAGAAAATATTTATGTGAAAAGAGCCCAATGTAACTGTAATGGTTTATTCATTCAATACGGATCAGAACAAATAACATTTGCCTTTTTTGTTATCGCCTTTCGAACTAGCTTTGCTTTGGCCAGAACATTCTTCACAGCCAAAAAACGAAAGAGAGAAATTCTACCTGCTGTGATAGAGTACTATAAAAGAAAAGAATGTAAGGAACAAGAAGAAGAAAGGCGTAAAGAAGAAAGGAAAAATGCAAGAGATGCCAAGAAAAAGTTAGCACACAACAGAAGAAACTTAAGTTGATAAAGACAAAACAACCATTGCCACCAGAGTCGTCTTCTTATGATTCAGACAGGATATCATACCGAGAATCAGAAGATTCTGACTGGGAAGAGGTGTATTCTGAAAATACTAGCTTTGAGGACTTGATGAAGCAAAGAAGTTTTATATTATCAGAGTTTAAGAGTGGCAAAAGGAATGCGTCTGCATTCATATACTTATGTATTATTCAAGCATTTGTTCCATGTGGAAACATATTAGTTATGGGTGGAAAAACTTTGACAGTGGAAGAAAGCAATTTGTAGCTGTTTCATATATTTCATTCGATCAGATAATCAGTAAAGTCGATACTCCAGAACTGACTACACTTGGGGCCAGATACCGATTTCTCAATGCCTTAGCAATAAATGAACTATAAAAGTGACTAAAGAAAGTTTTTGTTACATTTGTGTTCTTAAAATCTTTCTATTTCATTTTACCTATAAGATATTTAATTCACAAATGTGTTGAATATTTTATTATTGTGTTCTGCTTTCACAACATACATTTTTCTTGTTATGTAATTTCCCATGATCAAAACTGATGTTATTTACATGTGTCGACTACTGGAGCATTTACAGTGTCAAGAACTGGAACATCCTTAATTTAGCGTGTCGAGCTTAGGGACATTTGCAGATATTTACAAAAAAATCTATTTTTTTCTTATTTGGTTTGAAATCATGCCAATTTCTGTTTCGATATGATTTTCAATTCCCTGGAATCTGTGCCAGAATAACTGATTTTTTTTTCTTAACGTGTCGACAACTGGTGCTCTTACCTTAATATCAATGAAAAAGAAAAAAAATACTGCATAAATAAATAATTAGAATTGCATCAGTTGATACAAAATGCTATGCAATAGCTTTAGTCCCCGAGCCGCGAGTTTCTTTGAGCCATCTTCATGTTTAGGAATAATCGCTGGGTTTTAAATCTGTCGAATGTGGTTAGTACAGAATTAATTCGGATCCTAATTAATGGAATTTAACCATATTGACGACGCAAGTGTGAATTGTGTTGATGGAAGAGGATTCATTTCTTCGTCAAATGAGAACTTTTTTTTAATGAGTTTTGGACCACTAAGGCCCGGTTGTACAATGTCGCAATAAATGTACCCGACAACTAACCGGCTGATATAGTTGTCGGAAGGATAAGCTCCCGAACCGTATTATAAACGGTAGTTGTTGGTGAGATTACTATCGGTAAAATATAACTAAGTTGGCATTAACTCTCCCCCAGATCTAGTGAATATGACACATGTTTTCCCCCATATTAGTAATATTGAGAACACTGACTTATAAATGTTTTGACATTTGACTGTATTGTTTTTGTTTTTATATATAGATAGTCGTCGTTTATTTGTTTCAAACCTAATCTTTTTGAAAGTGTAGAGAAATAATTATTATTTAAATATGTTCAATTTGTATGAAACTAGTAGCAGTAGTGATGAGGAAAATGAATTACTTGCCAATGTTTTTCTAAATAGACGAAAAAAGAAGCGAATTAGAGAACGAGTAAATCACATGTATTACTGGGATGGAGACGAATTTTTTATACGTTTTCGTTTAACAAAAGTTTAAGATCTTTTTCCTTTATTTAATTGCATATTAGGTAGTAGGGATTTGTTTAAAATAAAATAATATTTTTCAAGCACATTTTATTTTTACCAAAACAACAACTGTAGTTATAAGAGTTTCGCGTGCCTGATGAAACATATCAAGACTTGCATCAGCTTCACAATTGTCTTCAAGTTCAAAAACTATACTTCCTTCATCCACCATGAAGTCATTGCTGGTATACCGGCTTGAGTATTTATCACAAAGGGGGTATTGTCTATCTGATCACTATCAAAATGGGAAGGTGTTCTTTCAGCGCTTAAATTTATTATTGCATTAATCCTTTCATATAATGGATTGACCGTAATCTCATATGGACCTCCACCTGTACGAATTATGTCGTTGCGGCTTTTGGCTGCAGCTTTCCTCGTTTCTTTTTTCAATACTTCGTATTTACTCCTTAGTTGTTCCTATGTTCGGGTTTGAGTCCCAACTGCATTAAACTCAATACAAACTTTTTGCCAAGTAGTTTTCTAAAATTTTAAAAATAACAAGTTTTAAGTAGGTAGGTGTATAAATAGAAATTAAGCTTTTTTTACCTTGTCTTTCCAAGTTAATGCATCCGTTTTTTTGTTTTCGATTATGTGTGCAAACCTTTCAATAATTTCCACAAGTCGCCAACATTCTTCTTTTGTGTAATTAGCCGTGCGTTTATTACTTTCTTTTTCCATTTTAGATTTAAGTTTAAATTTTAAATGAATTACTTCCAAAATAAGAGCAAAAGATACGATCATAAACAAAACAGCAAACACTAGAAATAAATAGCAAGTAGGTTATGTTCTTCTTCGTATTAAATCTTCCCGATTACAAATTATCGGCCGCTTCGAGTACCCGACAAGTTATTCTACCGATAGGGTTACCAACAAAGTTATTCGTAAATTGTAATACATCAAAAACATACTTGTCGGCAAGATAACGCTATCCGGGAGTATATCAGCATATTGTACAACCGGGCCTAATTCAAGGTTTTTTTGTATGTCACCAGCATCTCCAATTCCCTAAACATTTGTATGTGAATTAAATTGATGTTAGGTATGCTCCCTTCTTGGGGCATCCCTAAGAGAACCTGCTGTTCATATGAGTTTTCAATGATAGGAAAATGAGTTTTTCAATATTTTCATAATGATCAACTATCAAATAATAAACAATCGATTCAGTATTTACTAAAACTATTTCCTAGACAACAGCACTATTGACTAGGGTGTGCGTTATACACATCAAGATTTAAACTGTTTTCATTCTCAGGACACGGGATTAAATATCTCGAAATCACTACCGATCCAGTTGAGCTGTGGGCTTCGCCAGTTTCTCGTAGCAGAGTGGAAAAGGAATATTTCGATAAAAATTTCGAACCATTTTACCGTACTGAGCAGATAATCATCAAGGCCGTTGGTCTAGATAGTATAAGCCACAACACATCCGATGGAATAGTAACATATGGGCCCGCATTCAACGATACGTTTCTCATAAGCGTATTCAATTTGCAAGAAAAAATTAAGGCAATAGGCGAAGGTATGTGAAGGGTGAATAGTAATTATTGACATATGACTTTAGAATCAAAAAAATTTTTCCTTTAGTTAGTTTAGTTTACTTAGGATATCGAGAACAGCAACTAGATATTGGAAAAATTTTAAAAATTAATATTTGAAATATTCTGTTAATTCGAAATTACGAATAATTCAATAAAGCTTATTCTTATATATGTTCTATTTGGAAACTTGCAGTCTAAACTTGAATCCTTTTTTATTTTGTGAAGAAGATTATTGATGTTGAATGAATTTCGTTTCTCGTGGTAGATTATTCTTATCTATATAAATCCTACATAGGTTGTAACCACTCTCCCTTTTGAGATATATTTATGCCCGAGCTAGCTGGGAGATTGGTTAAACATATATGGGTTCTTTAAACTCCAGCCAAGGTGACTAAAATAATTCGGGGCAAATCAACATACAATCTCAAACTTAATGTTTTCCAAGAATATCTGTATGGTTTCGATGGCCAATTCAAATTAACATTTAGATTTATCTCAAGCAAAGATGCTAAGAAAGACAGTATATGTTCCAACATTAAACTGAGCATAAGATATGACCACGTGAAATTTGCCATCGTTAGCCTACAAAAATCTTGTGTCAAATTGAGAGAATGAAATAAGCAAGTAAATTAAAAATATTTTAAATTAAGAAATGTAAGATGATTATTTCAATATTGAAAGATAAATAATTTAATATAGATAAATGAAAAAAAAGAAATGGCGGAAAAATGAAACAAGGAATCAATTCAGATGTTCAAGAATGCATTTATACGAAATAATTATATTTCTTCTCATAACTTACCGTCTATCAGACGCCACAGATACTTAAAAATTTTAATATATTGAATAGTCGTTCAATAGATATTGACTATAACTCTTAACACTTAACGATGTGGTATATTCAACAACTATTTCGCAAAAGAGAGTGATGCTATACGTGCACATACGACGCTATCTCGATATTCCCATTGTACGCAAGTCATTAATCATAGAGGAAACAAAAGTGACGTATCGTATGATAGCGTGAATCACGGTATTTCAGTGTAGAATTCAGTGGCGGCAGTTAAGTGGAGAATTTAATCGTTACAAGGTACATGATAAATCAACTGGAAAATTAAATCTTTGTGCTAACTTACCGATTAGAGATTTAATTAGTAGCGTCCTTAAGTTTTTGGCACTTAATTGGGTTATGCTTGTGAGTAACAGGGAACTTATAACATTGAATTCAGATATATTCAATTACTGAATCAATTTTAAAAAACGATGTGAAAATTGATGTGTTTCATCAATTTTTCGATGATCACAAAGAGAAATATTTTCTGAAAATCAATGTTTTTAAATAAAAAATTGGGCTTGAAATTCACGTCAATTATATTTTGTTATTATTCTCAAGAATGACTTAGTGGCCGAAACATAATAATATATGTCTAGTAGATAATATAATTTTATTGTAATTGAGAAGTATTTTATTTCGCTACATTAATTTTTTGAAACTATGTGAATGATGCTTCCGTTATATGTAATACTAAATAAATAATTGCTTCGCCATTTTGGACCTCCCAAAATGCAGGCGGCCGAAGGCCGCATTTTGGCAAACTTACAAAGCCGAGATAAAGAGATCGGCCCCGAATCGCGGGGCCCGAAGGGCCCCGTCGATCGCCCGCGTCCTTTACGTAGTGCTTAGGCTACGTCTCGCCTCGATCCGAGACGCCGATTTTCGATATCGAACGTTTAAAGTTAGACGTTTCTCCGGAATTCGTGAAAACGGCAGCATTTCCGACGCTTAAGAACCATTTTCGCTTGAATCCAACTAGCATTCACGTGACCGCCTCTCGAGCCGACAGTTGGACGGGTCGAATTCTATCGAGAAGCATCGCCACCGCGAGGCCCAACGAGTATTCGCTATGTGCTTACCTCGTGCCGCCCCCTACCGTCTTGAAAGATGGAACTTTAGCCGGACGTTTCATTGTGATCTTTAATATAAGTAAAGCTAAATATCAAAGATTTAGTGCAATTACATGTTAGCAAATTGAAAAAATTGAAAGTACTAATAGATTATAGCTCAACGTTTGATATTCTATAAGCAGCAAGGTAAGTCATTAATTTGAAAAGAAGTTCTGTTGACATTACGTGCTATTTTGTAGGTTATATTAGACGATAACATTGCCTAGTCTTTCATAAAAAATAATTATATAAGTTGAACTGTCATGATGACAAATAAAATGAGAAAACTTATATTTTCCCATCGTAAATGCATGTCTTTCCTTGTAAAGGAATTGGTAAATCGTCCTTTCCTTAATTCCTCGTCTTTGTTCATAATTTCTATTATATGTTCTTTTTGCTTCTTAGAAGCATGTCCACATTAATTCTAGACATCTTAATAAATAATAAGGATTCAACTCGGTGAAATTTTTTCGTAAAATCGACGGAAAAACAAACAACAAATACGTAAGTAGGGTTATGATAGATTTACTTCTTCACAAATGCTCTGTGTTCCGACGTTGCCAAATTGCAATTTCATTTTCACCTCGAGTAAATTCACCTAGAACTCAAGAATGCAAAACGAGTGACACGGGTGAAGATTAATTGGTGAAATTTTTCACTGGTGAATATTTTCACCACTTTCAAGAATTAGAGCCCTGGAGAGAGTGTAGCGTGAATCAATATTTTGCTCACTGTATTTTGATAGTAGGTTAGGTTACTCACTTTACTCTTTTGACTAATCTTATCCATTTCTGCCTTTGTAGAAGTTTATGAGTTGACGTAGGAAACTTGTAATACTTTACAGTACTATTATTTCTGCCCGTATTCCCACAATTAACTACACAACAAGTATCGTGTCCCATTTTACCCACTTATAGCATTCAATAAACATTAACAGCGTCCGGCAGAGTTGCGGAAATTCACCACTGCGCGCGCTCAGATAGTTTCGCTTATCCCCTCCAACCGTCGACACATAGCGAATAGTAGTTTTCTACCGATTTCGCACAAACTACAGATTGACACTATTGACAGTGAGCAGCAGATGGCGCGCCCGTTCGACAGAGGCAGGGACGAGCTCAGCACTTGACGCGTCGCGTACCATAGATAAAGGATGCGTTCGGTTCAATCGCGTACCGTTCGACAGAGGCAGGGACAGGCTTTGCACTCATCGTGGTTCGGGAAACTATATTTTCACGGATCTATTTAATAGGCGGGGGAGCCTCTCACTAGTTATAGCTAAATGCATATCTTATACTATGGAACAATATACTTTAGAATAAAGTATAAACAATATACTTTAGAATAAAATAAAAAACACTTGGCTTATGTTTCAATAACGGTTACAATGAAAGTCTTATCGATAAGCTCATTGGGAAAAAAAGGAATAAAGTATGTGTTGCATTCAATATACCCCACGCAAACTATTAATGAAGAACAAAAATGCTTCCCAATAAATTATGTTCCTAATTTGAGTAGCAAAATTTGTAACAGACTATCGAAAAATAACGTTAAAACAATTTGTACAAATAAAAGAAACTTGAAGTCATTCTTGGTCAATAATAAAGAAAAATCTAACATCGGAGAAAACAGTGGAGTTTACAAAATATTTTGCAACGAATGTCCTGTTCTCTATGTTGGACAAATAGGAAGGAATATAAACATTCGTGTTGAAGAACATAAAAAGTCAATTTTACAATATAAAAATACCACTGGCTTCTCTGAACATTGTTTAAAATTCAATCATTTCTTGGATTTCAACAAAACCCAATTGTTTCATTCAGGTAACAAAGGAAAGCGCCTTGACCTTCTTGAAATTCTCGAAATAAGTTCCGCCCATAATAGTCAATTACCCCTTGTGAACGAACAAATTGATTTTCAGGTATCACCTTTGCTTTTGTCTGTTTTATAAAATCAGATGTAATACTCTCCTGTAGTCAGTCTTGATAATGAGTTCATAACTCGATACATGTCGACTATTCGTTACTGCTAAATACAGTATCTAAATATTTTTATAGTGAAACATACGCCAAGTTTTTTTTATTTTAAAGTTTATACTTTATTCTTTATAATGTTTCACCAAGTGATGTGCGATAATTCAATCTCAATATACTTTAATTATTTTGTGAAACATATCCAATATCTTTATTCACGGTAAAAGAATTAAACATAAATTTAGATAAATATTCTTATCTTATAATAATTTTTTCTAATTTTTAAAGAACATTTTCAGCATATTCAAGTTTGATCATCGTTTTATGAATGTCATACTGAGTTGTTAAATTGAGTGGAATTGATACTTTTTCGATAGTTTCTAATTTAATATTCCAATGAGTATTATTGGAAAAATACATGTTTGATGTTCTAAATTACTATAATTCAGTTATGCTTCTAGCGTGGTAAAATTACACAAAATATCCGTAATATGCAGCAAAAGGTAAAAACCTGTTGGAAATTCAAATTCAGGTAGTTGAAAGGATTGTCTTTAATATGTGAAAATCTTTACAAATTCAGGTGAGCATTTTTCCGGAAAAACTTTGGTCGAAATTTTTTTTATTTATTTTTTCACTCTAATTGTTTAAATAATGAAAATGCAGAAAAATGTTCAAAACAAAAATTGTAGGCAATGCATTTACCTACAAAATTTATCTGAAAAGGTTTCTGATATCTTTATTAGTTTTTGAAATATACCAAATTTTCCTAAGAGTATTTTTGAATCATCAATTTTCAAGTTTTTAATTTTAAGATAGAAAATGAACAATGACATGTAGAAAAAATTGTTTCATATGAAATTTGCTACAAATTGAGGTATCTACAAGTACGTAAAATTTTTTTTTTGTAATAATTTTTTAATAAATTATCACCGATTTTCCACATAAATCTCTCCTAAAAAAATCGTTTTTTTTACTAATTTTCCATACTAAACATTAAGAAATTAAACAACTTAAGTATCTAACATTGTGTACTTAAAAGATAATGATTTAATCTAAAAAATTTCATTGAAACTTTTTTTTGTAACTAGATTTTCCGAAAAGATACGTACGATTTTCCAAATGCTCCCGTTGAAATAAGCAAGTTCCAAAAGTTTCATTTGTGGTTTCAATTAGTATTTATGCCGATAAATATTTTTTATTTGTAAGGTATTGTTGTTGATTAATTTGTTCAGAATACCCCGGGCATTTTTTATCATTGAATTTGCTTTTCATGAAAATTCTAGCAATTTTCCACGCAAACCTCCTTTAACTATCATATTTTTGTCCAATATTTTTAATCCAAAAATTTTACAAAATACACTCCAAAAAAAATCAAAATAAATGTCACGTAAACAACCGGGACGCTACTACTACACGTCAACTCGTCTGCTTCTACACAGAGTAAGAGCATGCGCGTTGGCTCACAAACCCACGGCGTGTAGAAGCAGCTGCCAACGGCTTTGTTACCTGTTCTTTCCCCTTCATTGTATACACCTCTCTCTTTCATACCTGAGGCATAGGTGTGTTCATTTATATCGCGATCACTTCTATATACCGTTATTATTAAACTGGCAAAGATCTGAATAACATAATGAGCACTAAAAAAAGTTATGTTAAGTTTTCTAAAAGACACCTGATTTTAGTACTTATTGTAAATAATTGTCTATTATTTAAAAAATTTAATATATACAGAAAATCTGTATGATAGTTTTGAATGTATATACTTCAAAGTATTTATAGTTAAAGTTTCATTGAAATATATTAATTTCGAAAAAAGATATAATCAAATGAAGTTTGGAAAAAACAAGAAAAATTAAGCATGTAAAAAAAAGAGATTTTAAAAAAGCATCTATTTAAAAATTAAAACATTGATCGCTTTGTTTTTGTAACAGTAATATTCCATGATCATTTGAAATCTTAAATCCAAAAGGAATTTTCGCTGTGACAATAATTAATTAAATAGGAACTATAATTGTTTATTGACTTTTTACTACTCGTTTTTTTATAAATAAATGGATTTTAGAGTTAGAATATTTATTTTTTCAAACTTGAAAGTATTTTCAATTAAAAGTTCAGATTTTTCTCTACGTTTTAGATTGGCTAATTTTTTTTTTCAGTGCATTACAACCTCCAAATAATTAACTTTTTAATCGGGCCATTAATAAATTCGGCTCACGGAACGTTCGCGCGCACCGACGAATTGACCTCCGCTGAAATCAATTATATCTCGTAAACTTTGCAATTTACAGAAAAACTTTTCAGACATATTTTGTACATCAATGCATCAGCTACAAATTTCTATTTTGAAATTTTTCCGTTTATTTGATATTTAAACAATTAGAGCGGAAAAACAAAAAATTTCACTCGACAATTTTCCGGAAAATTGCTTACCTATTTTTGTAAATATTCTTTTATATTAAGCACAATCCTTTTGAATACTTAAATTCGAAATTTCTAGAGGTTTTTCCTTTTCGCGAAGCTATATGTGTACTTTGACCACGCTATTCATCCTCTTTCATTTATTGTTAACTATTTTTCTATCCTGTAGGTACGGATTACAGCTTGGATAAAATTTGTTTCGCTCCATTGCGAAGCGTTGGGGAAGAGAATACGGAAGTAAATGAATGCATGGTCCAAAGTATATGGGGCTATTATCAAGACGATGAGGATATTTTCAATGAAGAGGGTTTAGATCCTCATAATTACACGACGAATTATTTGGACCATTTCGATGGATGTTCCCAGTAAGTATGTTATGTAGTAGTATTTCTCAATATCAATATGCGTAAAGACTTAATAAGACTTAGAATAACACCCAGTCATACATATAAATAAGGATTTTTTTATAATTTGTAGTCGTTTTTTCTCCGAAAAGAATAATCTCAGTACGCGGTGCTCTTCGCGATGATTTATATTAAGACAAGGCCAATTTTCACATGGTTTATGTTAGCTTCACCTGTGGTTAATGGAGATTGCATTGCCTACATACGCCACAGTTGCAGAGTAGACGATCTGAACGATGAATTGTTGGTTTTTAATATCCTTGGGGGAGGGCGCTATGGGTTGTTATCCATATAGTAGTCCGAACGCGATTTGTATGGAGAACAATTGGAAATTTGTTAATTCACTTCGGGTCAAATAAGCTACGCTGAAGAGATCCGATAATACCGAAACAGCTTTATACAGTCTTTGAGTCGGGGGGACTTGAAGTTTTCTAGAATTCACCGTTGGATTGCGAATGCAGATTTCACTTCGCGAAATACATATAACCAGCCACCTTGGAAACTTGATTGATAATTTTTGAAATTATTGAATAATTTTCCTTGTTCACTTTATGTAATATAAAAAATATTTTGTTGTGTAGTAAAGAGCATAGATGAATATCTAATACCAATCTCCAATATTTCGACCACTATTTTTTCGAAGTTCTTTAATTAGGATTTATATCCGTCCTCTATCCAGGGCCGGCCTAAGGGGTGTGCGAAGTATGCAGCCGCACACTCAAGCCTTCTGGAGGGGCATTAAATTGACCAATTTTTGTGGAAAAAAAAATAATAAATTTGGAAAATTTTAAGAAACTGATTTAAATATTGGGCAGAAATATTTAAACTATACTCGCCGGCATATCATTGGAAGCTTGGACACTAAACAGTACACTCCCCTCTACACCCCTCGCCCAGTGTCGTTGCCAGTTTGTGGATTGAAAAATTAATTCACACAACTAAAAATCCCAAGCTTCCAATGATATGCCGCCGACTATAGGAGGAATTGTGTCTTAAAACTATTACAGTTAATATTCAAGGTAAAACCGAAGATCTACCCGGCTACCCCAATGAGTTCTGAAATACAGTAAGTCTGATGCCCTTAACCAAGGTCCAAGGTCAGTATAACAGTCGTCTCGTGGCGGGACGCGGAAAGTGTTGTGACTTATTTTCCTGCCTTCCTCCCCCGGCTTTGATTTTCTAGCCAATTGGCGTCTGAAATTAAGATCGTAGCGCCGGAACGGCTAATATCGGTACTAGAGCATGGGCCATTAACGAATTGTTTACATTGTTTGTAATGATATTTAGGTTCATTTCATTTTGAGTTTTCGAACGTTTAGCTTCGTAATTTGTGTTTTTTTGGACTTCGTATTTTCCAGTGGTTCATTGTGTTTCTATTGAGGACAATTTTATCTCTGTTCAATAGTACATAACCTACCTACATCAAGTTGAAATTTACACTGAGTTTTTATCATTGAACATGAAAATCAATAATAAAATAAAGAAGAGGACGAATAAATTAATTGGTTAGAGGAACTATGTATACATCATGAAAAGGCAAAATAATAAAACACCTATTTATTTAAAAAGTAAAAAAACTTTCAAAAGTTTCAAGAAAACATCTCAGACATGTCTACTTTCATTATCAACTGAAAAGGTTTTGAGTATAATGGACAAAACTAAGTACTTACCAGCAAAACTGAAAGAAACAACATGAAATAAAAGAAGAATTAACATGAATACTCTGCTTGAATGATTTGAACGTAATGAGTTATTATATTTTTTGAATTTTCCTGACGTATAACAGCTCTCCTAAAAGTACGGTGGACTTCTGAGAGTCTGGTTTTTTTATAGAATCTCTGTTTTTCCTGGTTATATAATTGAATATTTTAGTTTTCACCTAGCTATAGAGTCAAGTTTTATTTCATATTCTTGATGTTATGATAAACTGTTATTTTGGTTGTGCAAATAAACATTATTTATTAATATTATTATAATAGTATCTCTGGTTGTTACATGAAAGAAAATACAATTATCTAGAATCTCTGGATGATGGCTAAGGTTCAGATTCCGCTAAAAGTGGAAGATTTTTCGTTGGAATAGCATTGGACTTCAAAAACCCTAAGTTTTCGGTTAGCTGAAAATTGCACATTATCAGTTGGTATAATTCAATATGGAAAAATCCACAAACTTGCTGCTGGAAAAATAATTATTCTAAGTAAACTGTAAAGAACAACTCTCTTATGTTCACAAGAGCGATGAAAAGTTAAGCTTTCATTAGTTTATTTGACATAATAGTGGTTATAGTACAAGGAAGAGTACTGAACATATCAAGTCAATCAATAATGAATCAAATTGTCATACATAAATTTAATGTTCTACAAGGCGCAAAAAGGCACAAAAACTGTGTTTTTGGACCTTAAATTTCAAAAAATTCCATACCCCCCCAGCAGGGGCATAAAATTTGAGTCTAGCACACTTGCAATTTTCGCCTTAGGCCGGCCCTGCCTCTATCTGTTTCTCTGCAATTACAGATTATTGTATATTATACATTAGCGTAGAATATATTTTATATCAAGGGGTTGTATTTTGGAGAAATAGGTTAAACAAATTCCTAAAGCATATAATTTGAAAGTACACTATTATAGTTATAGGTATTCGTGAAAATAACTGAGAAATATTTCATACAGAAGCTTAGGATGAGAAAATTGTTCTGTCACATGAAGGGGGTGTATTTTGGAAAAGTGGATTGAAAAAATTCTAGAAGCATTTGGTTTTGAAAGTACATTATCATTGTAATAGGTCTTCCTATGGCAACTATACTAATAATATAGAGTGCAGCTCATTTGACTCGGAGTGAATTAACAAATGTCTAATTGTTCTCCAATACAAATCGCGGTCGGACTACTATATTATGGTTGGGCAAAGGTAAATTGAGTCCCGTCTACCTGAATTAAGAAGGGTCAAGAAATTTAGATAGTCCAATTGAGTCCCGGGCCACTTAAATCTTTCTAATCCTTCTAATCCTCCTGATATGCATATTTCGGGAATTCCTAATTACTTTTTAAATCTCTATACCAAATAATATTTTTATTACCTATGAACGAAGGATTTCATTGGTTAGACATCTATGGATATCATATATGAAAAGGGTTTTCTACAAAATGTTTAATATAGTTTGTTTAATTTGTACCTACCTATTCGGTGTTAGTTAGTTTGTCAAAATGAGTTCTGTGAGAGTTGTACTAAGTGAAAGAGGGAAACAACTGATTGTGTTGGATGGCTTCAAATATCGTTTCCATAAGATGTTAAAAAATAATGCCAAACGTTGGATTTGTTGTGCACAGACAAAAGAAAAATGCAAGGCATTTTTAAAAACTGAAGGTGCTGACAACATAGTAACAGAAATTATGGATAACCACAACCATACAGTAAACGAAGAGGTACTTAATCGCAAAATTTTAAGTAACTCTTTAAAGCGAAAGGCCATAGAAGATGTTAGTGAACGCCCGCTGAAAATTATACATAAGGAGTTACGAAATGGCGATATTAATACCTTGACAATCGAGGATGTGAGATTGGTCAGAAAAAATATGTATAATGCTCGACGATCTGTTTTGCCTAAATTGCCAAAAAATATGGAAGAAACTCATGCAATATTAGAAACATTCCCAGTGAAAATTGTCTAAATGAACGAATTTTAAAATTAAATTGTAACTCAATATCAAAATTTGAATTTCTTAAAATTGTAGGAGAAAAATTTAGAATAATTAAATAAACGAATATTTAGCATGTTATTAGGTATAGGTATATTATTGTAAATTGTATAAAATTATATGATATAATATGAATTTTAGTTTTAATATTCTACGAACAGATTATGAACCCCTACTGTGCAAGCTCAGGTAGGCCCGGGACTCAATTTACCTAAGTCAGTTCGGCTATCATTAACCCTCTCGGTCACGAATTAAAACTATTGGAGCGAAAAATCTGAAATTTACTGTAATGCAACTTAGGATTTTTAGAAAATTTTTGATGTTAAATTCAGATTTTGAAAATGCTCCGTTTGGGCACTATGACATGTCCCCAATTGAGGACATCATGAGCTGATGGAGGGAAAAAAAATTGAGAAATATTTCAAAAATGGTAAAATATCAGTATGTTTCATTGTTTATTTTATTAAATATATTCATATTATTTTTGCGTCCATTTTCGAAGTACTGAAGTGTATAAAATTTAACTTTTGCAGAATTAAAATAAAAGTGCTGTTTTATTCACCCAGATGTTGCCTTTACCTCTAGTTCACAATGTCCTCAAACTAGTACGCCACACTTTCAAAAATCGCTGATTACAATATGCACAAAAATCACCTACCGCAATTGCTTCGGAACAAGTCTACACTTATTTTGAACGTAAACAAACAGTTTTCAAACACATGGTCTAACGAATATAGCCAACAACAAAAATAAACAGTAGAGCGCTACACTGCTGTCATAGCTACCCTACGGAAACCTATATTTCAGATGCATGAATATTTTTTTCATCACCTTGTAGATGGCAGCATATATATTCATTTGGAAGAATATGATGTCCACAACTGAGGACAATATGACAGAGAAGTAAGAGCAAGCGGTACTTCATAGGAAAAAATCCAAAATAGGTTGTCCTCAACTGCGGACAAGGTGAGCGAGAGGGTTAAGACGGATTATAAATTTGGGACTCAATAAGGCATCTCCGTTATGGTTAACAACCCACACCGCCCTCCGCCAAAGATATTGTAAACTAACAATTCACCGCTTGGATCAAAAATGCAGAATTCCTTCGCGAGAACAAATACATACTTCCTGACATGGAGATGTCTACTCTGCAATTGTGGCGTATATTTCGCGTCGCGGAATACATATAACTAGCTCCCTTGGAAAGTTGTTTGATACTTTTTTAAATTATTGAAAAATTTTCTTTGTTCACTTTATGTAATATAATTAAATTGGCCATGGTCAACTTGTATATTTTTCATGATTTGTTCCTTGCAGAAATCCTTACAATATCGACTGTCTCGCAAATTATGGAGGACCAGTCGATCCCGCTATAGCGCTTGGCGGCTTTCTTCATCCAGGCGAAAATTTGTCGAAACCCAATTACCGGGACGCTACAGTGGTCATCTTAACTTTCATAATCAACAACTATCACAACAAATCGAAGCTTGTGCCTGCCCAAAAATGGGAGGAGGAATATTTAACATTCATGAAAAATTGGACGACCCACGAAAAACCAGATTACATGGACGTCGCATTCACTTCAGAACGGAGCATAGTGGACGAATTAAGCCGGGAAAGTAGATCTGACGTATTCACCATACTTCTGTCTTATATAATCATGTTTGCTTACATCGTCACCTCACTTGGCCAGATGAACAGCTGCGAGAGGCTGTTGATTGACAGTAAGATAACTCTTGGTTTGGGCGGAGTTCTTATCGTTCTAGCTTCTGTTGTTTCTTCCGTTGGTTTCTTCGGATTCGTCGGTGTACCGGCCACGCTGATCATCATAGAGGTTATTCCGTTCCTCGTACTCGCGGTTGGCGTGGACAACATCTTCATACTTGTCCAGACACATCAGCGAGAAGCTAAACGAAAGAACGAAAGTGTGGCACAGCATATAGGCAGGACTTTGGGTAACGTAGGACCTTCCATCCTTTTGACGAGCGCTTCAGAGAGTTGCTGTTTCTTCTTGGGTAGCCTCACCGACATGCCAGCCGTTCGAGCGTTTGCTCTCTACGCTGGATTAGCTCTCATGGTCGATTTTCTACTCCAGATTACTTGTTTTGTCAGTTTGCTAGCCCTTGATACGATAAGGCAAAACGAGAATCGTTTCGATCTGTGTTTCTTCATGAAAGGACCGAAGAAGGACGAGGGCTTTCCTGCGCAAGAGGGCCTACTCTACACCTTCTTCAAGTCGGTGTATACTCCGTTCCTTATGAAGAAATATGTTAGAGTCACGGTTGTTGTCGTGTTTCTCGGATGGGTCTGTAGTTCCCTCGCAGTTATTCCTGAAATAGAAATTGGTTTAGATAGAGAATTATCGATGCCCGAAGATAGCTATGTCCTAAAGTACTTTCAGTATCTGAGCAGTTATCTCAGCATAGGTCCTCCAGTCTATTTCGTGCTCAAAAAGGGTTTAAATTTTACTGAAGCGAAGGCGCAGAATGCCATATGTGGCGGGATGTTCTGCGACACCGACTCGATGGTTACGCAGTTGTTCGCTGCTTCCAAGATGCCAGAGTCCACTTATATCGCCAAACCGAGTTCCAGTTGGCTCGACGATTACATAGATTGGTCTGAATATGAAGGGTGCTGCAAAGTGAGAGCAAATGGAAACTTTTGTCCTCATTCTGTCAGTAAGTATATTTCCGATTTCCTTCATAATATCATAGATAAATGATCACTAAAACTTATATGATAAAAATGAATATAATTTGATTCTATCATTAGATGTGCAGTGAAATATTAGCTTTGAAAAAGTAAGAAAATGTTAATTTTATTCAAATAGTTGATGGAATCCGTCGTTACTACGTGATAATTTAACATGATGAACAAAACTAAATTTGAATTTACCACGTTTATTATCACAAAATATTTTGAAATTTTTTTTTTAACACTGCGATTGCAATTTCGGTCACCATCATCGGGCAGATTGAGTTAAGAACTGAATACAGAATTAAGTATAGATTTGCGCTTACGGGTGGGAAGGGATTATTGCAGGTACTTAAATAGACAAGAGGAACATATTTCAAGAAGGGCTAATCGAGTGAATTTCCCAAATTGGTACAATACAATGTTCTTAGAAAGGTCGTTATTGTTTGAATACACTAAATATAGGAGAAGATATCAAGTCAATCTGGTCGTTCAGCAAGATATCTTTTGCATTATGATTGAGTTTAAAAATTTCTAATGATTCTAAGTAAGTAAGTTTGGTTCCTTTTGGTAATTTGTTTGTGCATGATTTGAAAATTATCTATTTGTGGAAATGGGTGGTGGTTTTCACGGCAATGATTTGAAAACGAAAACAGACATTTTCATGTCACATATAGAGAACATAATATTCAATTCTACAAAAGCATCACATATAAGTTTTTGGCATAGATACGTTGATGATGTAATTGCTTGTTTTAAGGGCACCGCGAGACAATTAGATCAGTTTTTGAATTATATTAATAGCATTCACAAAATATAAAGTTCAAAATTGAAAAAGAGTTGGATCGACAGATAAACTTCTTGGATTTAACTATCTTTCATAATAATAATACTTTGAGTTTCGATATATATAGAAAACCAACTTTCACGGATATATGTATTCCGTCGGATTCAAATCATCCTCTTTCCCATAAACATTCAGCTTTTAATTCAATGATCCACAGAGCGTTTTCAATTCCATTATCCGTAACAAATTTAGCGAAAGAAATTTTGACTATAAAAATAATTGCTTCAAATAATGGTTTTCATACAAGTTTGATAGATAAAATGATAAACAAGAAACGTAGTCAGCTAGCGTACAACAGCATATACCCTCAATTAAAAGAAGAAAAATCGGAAAAATTCACATCTTTAACATATTTTGGTCCTCTAATAGAAAAAGTTGCTAATGTCATACCTAAATGTACTATTAAAATTGCTTTCAAACCTAAGACAAAACTCTCAGGGTTTTTATTCAATGCCAAAGATATCACTTCAAAATTTGAAAGTTCAGGAGTTTATAAGTTGATTTGTCCTGAATGTAAAGGAGTATATATAGGTCAGACTGGTCGATCGTTCAAGACAAGATTTAAAGAACACCAACAATCTTTTTTGAAAAATAAAACGGATTCAACGTTTTCAAATCATTGCCGTGAAAACCATCACCCATTTCCACAAATAGATAATTTTCAAATCATGCACAAATTACCGGAAGGAACCAAACTTACTTACTTAGAATCATTAGAAATTTTTAAACTCAATCATAATGCAAAAGATATCTTGCTGAACGACCAGATTGACTTGATATCTTCTCCTATATTTAGTGTATTCAAACAATAACGACCTTTCTAAGAACATTGTATTGTACCAATTTGGGAAATTCACTCGATTAGCCCTTCTTGAAATATGTTCCTCTTGTCTATGTATGTAGGTACCTGCAATAATTCTTTCCCACCCGTAAGCGCAAATCTATAATTCTGTATTCAGTTCTTAACTCAATCTGCCCGATGATGGTCTAGTGACCGAAATTGCAATCGCAGTGTTAAAAAAAATTTTTAAAATATTTTGTGATAAACGTAGTAAATTCAAATTTAGTTTTGTTCATCATTAATTTTATTCCACTATTACTGATTATTATTTCCCTCTGAATGCTGAGTGATACAGGAAGTGTTTTATTCAGATTTATATCCTCAAAAAAGATATATTGCAATATCACATAAAAAACTTATAATCTAATAAAATTATATTTAAAGCGTGTAAAGTACGTACAACTCATCATATTCTTCGGTAATAAATCGATGAATCTCGACAAAACATCCATTTCATTTGAATATGTTCTCCAATTGATTGGAGTTTTGTTTTCGTAAATAATTGCACAAGTGCTTCAAAATTACCGATAATTTTGCATGACAGCGTGTTGTCAAAAAACTGCATGAGTTCATTTTCATTTTTGGAGAAAGAGCCCGACACCGAATGTGGAGTGCTCTTTCTCCAAAATATGAAAATGACCGAATGCAGTTTTTTAAAGACAACACGCTGGAATGCGAAATTATCCGGTTATTTTGATGCACGAGTGTAATTTGGGGGAATATTTCCCGAATAAACTTTCAACTTGTCAAACTGACGTTAGTAATTCATAAATTCTCGTCTTGTCATCAATAACCGTAATATGAACTATGCTACTATGCAATTATCGGTCTTAAATGCAATTATCGCAGGGCTCTTTCGCTTTCTACAATGCAATTATCGTAAGTAATTGCACAAGTGCATCAAAATTACCGAAAATTTTGCATGACAGCGTGTTGTCAAAAAACTGCATGAGTTCATTTTCATTTTCTCCAAAATATGAAAATGACCGAATGCAGTTTTTTAAAGACAACACGCTGGAATGCGAAATTATCCGGTAATTTTGATGCACGAGTGTAATTTGGAGGAATATTTCCCGAATAAACTTTCAACTTGTCAAACTGACGTTAGTAATTTATAAATTGTCAGCTTGTCATCAATAACCGTGATATGAACTATGCTACTATGCAATTATCGGTCTACAATGCAATTATCGCAGGGCTCTTTCGCTTTCTACAATGCAATTATCGCTGTAATTTTCGATAATTGCATTCCATTTACAAGGGATTTTTGACAGGAGGGAAATATTCGCTGTAATTTTCGATAATTGCATTCCATATACAAGGAATTTTTGACAGGAGGGAAATATTCAGCAGAATTATACACTCTTCAATAAAAATAACCTTCAAGGGCTTCACATAAATCCAGGATTTCGCATCAAAATCACAATACTCACAAGACCGAATCGGTGATTAGCTAGCTATATTTTGTACAAACGAAGTATTTACTTGTTTTAGTGGAACAACTTAACGATAGAATCTATTTCTGATTGTATTAGTGTTCACCCCAAAATTAATTTCAATTAGGAAAAGACAACAAACCAGATAAATTTTCTAGATTTATCTCTCACACATCCCAATACCAAGATTGAACAACCTACATTCGAAGTATTCATGCACATAAATTTTAGTATAATTCTTATTGTTTCACACTGCGCCTTCCAGAGACTCATCGTAACAATTTAGAATATGTAATGGAGAAAACCATGATAAAAACGGTTCTGACAATATCAAACAAGAGATAATTACTAATCGATTATAACTGTTTATATCCAAAATAAAAAACAGAACAATCTGAGAATTACTCTTCACTTACATAATTTGGTAAATTTCAACTCTGCTTTTAAATACCCCGAATTAAGAAAATCTCTTTGAAAGCCTAGGTGTCCAATTTACAACTGAAGATACATTTGCAAGTTCATTGAACCTCTCAAAATTAAATTTGATGATGCAACGTTTGCTCTAATTGAGAAGTTACATGAAATCTTAGAACTTAAACATTATCTGTTAGGTATATTTTGTGACTTGTCAAAAGCCTTTGACTGCGTGGACCATAAATTGTTATTGGAAAAGTTGTATTATTGTGGTATTCGAGGTACACCGCATGATTGGTTCGGGTCTTACTTGTCGAACCGTAAAATGTGCGTACGAATTAATCATACCGTCAATAACAGGTGCGATCAATACTACTCGAGTTGCGTCGATGTTCAATGCGGAGTTCTTCAAGGGTCTATCTTGGGACCAACATTGTTTCTTATATATATATATATATATATATATATCAATGACTTGGTTGTAAATTTTCCCAATGCTTATTTTTCTCTTTTTGCCGAAGATACCAGTATAATTGTCAGCGGAATAAACAAAGATTCTTTATTACTTTCTTCTACTACCGTCATGCAAGGCGTATCGGATTGGTTTCTCGCTAACAGACTAGCATTGAACATCGGCGTAACTCAAAATATATCTTTTAACCTGTATCGAGACTCTGACGTGGTTGATATAAATATAGGTCAACAAACTATCACCTCTTCTCACAACATAAAATTCTTAGGCATTCACATTGATAACAAGCTTGACTGGAACTTCCATATAAATCAACTAAATAAATCTCTAAGCAAATATGTATTTGCATTGCGAGCAATAAAACAACATACTACCATATTTGTAGCAAAAACGGTGTATTTCGCTCAGTTTCATAGTATAATGCAATATGGTATTGAATTTTGGGGGACGGCGGTATCCGCAGGCTCCGTATTCATGGCTCAAAAGAGAGCAATTAGAGCACTTTTCAACTTAAAATCTAGAAGTTCTTGTAGACCATTTTTTAAAGAAGATGGAATAATGACCATGACAAATACTTATGTTTACAAAATTTCTTTATTAATTCACAAACATCAAAATGAACTTCCTACCCCAAATGACAGACATAAATATCCCACGCGAAAACAAGACATAATACCTCCAAACTATAAATATGGTCGCACTTGAAATGGCCCTTCATACTCAGGTATTAAAGTATATTACCATTTACCTTCGGATTTGAAAAAACTAACAAACAAAAAATTTAAAAGAAAAATTAAACAACTTCTATATCAGTATGTTTTTTACGATATCTCGGAATTCTTTTTGACGAATTTTAAGTAAAACTTTTTTTTTCTCTCTTTTTTTTGTTATTTCCAACGCTTAGGCTTAAGTCACTGTGTATTTTATTGAATTTCTATATGCTTTGTTCTGTATATTGTGATTTTGTGGAATAAATATATCTCTCTCTAACCTATGTCAAATAAAACTTCTCACATTTTCGAATTAATTTCAACTACCCATCATCATAATCAAGAATTTCAAAATATGTTATACCCAAGGGAATTTGTCCAAATTCGATTTAGTGAAAACTCTGACAAAAGTGAGTCATCAATAAGGCATATTTCTCTAAAGTTTCGACTAGTTAGTTGGTAGAATCATGTCAATACGATTAATTCTTGTCTCAAATAAAAACATTTAATGTTTAAATTCGAACGTCATCTTGTTGACTGAACAACTTCGCATCACAACTTTTACCTCATTCGTAATGTAAGTAGATGGAAATTATTAGAAGCAATATAGTTCGAACAAAATTATATTCGAATTTTGATATTAGATTTAGTGTTTGTCACAGAGTAATAAAATTATATGAGATTGCTGTTTTTTTTTTTACTTAAATTTGTCAATTTCAGGAACCTGTACTGAGTGTAATATAACCTATGACGAAGTGGATGGAAGACCAGTTCCGGAGGATTTCAGTCGTTATGTATCATTTTTCCTGAAGGACAATCCGGATGAGTATTGTGCGAAAGCTGGGCACGCCGCCTACGGTCAGGGAGTCCGCTATGCAACTGATCCGAAGACGAAACTTAGCAGGGTAGAAGCGTCTTATTTTATGACGTATCACACTATTTTAAAATCATCTAAGGACTTCTATGAAAGTTTGAGAGCGGCCAGAAAGGTGAGTGCTTGGCTAACTATAAGGCGTTATTGCATGATGTCCGCAAGTTATTTGAATCAAATAGAACATATTTATGTATATATATATATATATATATATATATATATATATATATATATATATATATATATATATATATATATATATAACCTTTTGATAATTATTAGCAATAACAGGCTTGGTGAATCTCACAAAACTCGATTTTATTAAAAAAGTTGACGTTTCGCCACGACATTCGTGGCTTTATCAAAACTGTTCAAAAAGTTTTGATATATATATATATATATATTTATATATATAAATATATATATATATATATATATATAAATATATATATATATATATATATATATATATATATATATATATATATATATATATATATATATATATATATATATATATATATATATATATATATATATATATATGAAAATCTTGGTTCTCGGAATGAACCGCGTAAAAGATTTGAAAAATCTCGACGTTTCGGCAGTTGTAGTAGTTGAGTAGGCAGGTTGAGACTTCAGAGTTGACAGGAAGCAGTACTGTTAGTGGAGTAGGCAGGTTGAGACCACGCAATCGTATTGTTTCCGATTCCTCCTAATTCGATTCGTGGAGTAGGCAGATTGAGGACACGTATCTGAATTATTCCCCTTCTAATTCTCCTGGGGATGGCTTCGCAAGAGGAGCCGAAAAAACGCGGTTCATTCCGAGAACCAAGTTGATCAAATACTTCTGACCGCGGAAATCTTTCTGAACATATATATATATATATATATATATATATATATATATATATATATATATATATATATATATATATATATATATATATATATATATATATATATATATATATATATATATATATATATATATATATATATATATATATATATATATATATATATATATATATATATATATATATATATATATATATATATATATATATATATATATATATATATATATATATATATATATATATATATATATATATATATATATATATATATATATATATATATATATATATATACAATAAGGATAATAATATTTGGGTATAGCAGCAAGCAAAACGTGTACTCTTATAACACTATATTTCCGATATTTCGACAATGATTATTGTCATCTTCAGGGAAGCTACAAAATAAGCACAAAAGAAAATCAACAAATGCTCCATAACGGCCAACAGTAACAATACTCACTGTGTCTTTGAGAATGATTGCAAAAGGTGTAAAAATCGAGATACAGCATTATTGATTTCTATAAAACATTATTGATCGAGAACACAGGCGTGATGATCATCAACTGACATTACAAGTTAAAAAGTTAAAATGGTCATAATAAATTAAAATGAAACATAGTTAATTTTGAGGAAATTAAACATTATTGAGTTTAAGTTAAGTTAAAGACTAAAATAATACAATTATCTACTTCGTCATTTCATATTGACTGAAAAAGAGACGCGACCAGCCATCTTGATCAAGAAAGTAGACATAGACAACATCAAAACAAGAAAACTCCAATGTGAAAATATGATAATTTAGGACCACAGATTGGTCACTGCTAACAAATAAAATAGCCAGAAGTATAAAAGACTCAGAGAAAGAAAGGCAACTCTTCTCTCACTCGACATTTCTTAAATGGATGTTTTTATCTAACTCTAACAAAAAGGAATAAATTTCACTAAGATGATTTAAATCAGTTTTTTTATTTAAGCAATTTTCTGATTGTGAAATGTAAGCCATCTCCATAAACAGTCTCTTAGCAGAATTTCTCTCTCTTGTCAATATTTTGTTGTCACTGAAATTCATAATATGTCCTGTAATATTCACATGTTCACTCAAAGCACATCTTTCAGGATGACACCTACAGTCACTCTTATGTGAGGTAATTCTATCCTTGAGGGCTCTAGACGTCTGACCTACATATAATCTATCACAATTGGAGCATGGGATGCTGTAAACTATATGAGATTGTGAAGTTAATGGTGTTTTATCCTTTACTTTGGTGTAAATGGAACTTATTGTTAAGACTGTCTTATTGGCAATTTTAATGTGACAAAGAGACCTGAAAATTCGTGACAACCTTTGGGAAACATCAGTGATATAAGGAAGTGAGGTGAAGAAAAATTGAGTTTGGGTCGAATCAGCTGCTTCATTGGTAGCAGTTGCAACTTGTGAGACACTTATGTTATTAATTGTATCTTGTATTAACATGGTCGACGTACCAAAAAGGATCTTTTTTAATAGAGCAGGAGGATAAGAGTTATCTATAAACAAATCATATAAAATTTTTAAATTCTTCTGATGGAAGCAATTGTCAGAAATACAAAGCACTCGACGCTTCATCTGTTTTACCAAATTAACTTTCATGGATTGTTTATGATACGAGTGGTAGTTCAAATATCTTCCACTACTAATGGGTTTTCTATACCAGTCGATGACTATAGTATTATCCCTTTTACGATGAAATTTTGTATCCAGAAAGGGAACACTATGTTCCTCATCTTCAAGTTCTATGGTGAACTGTATGAAGGAATCAAAACTATTGAAAACGTCAACCACTTCGGTAACTCCGCCAATTGGTAAAGCTACAATTAGATCATCTACATATTTCTTAAAAAAGAAAAAATTAAAAGGTAAAACCTGCAAAATCCCATCTAACACGTCATCCATGACATACATTGCGAGAATAGGACTAATCTTTGTACCCATAGGTGTTCCAAAAATCTGTTTATAAAATTTTCCATTAAATGAAAAATAAGTATTATTAAACAAAAAGGTTATTAATTGAAAAAAAGTTTCCTTATCAATACCACAATGAGTGCTAACACGACCCCATCTTTTATCAATTGCTCGTAAGCATAAATCTAAGTAAACATTATTGAATAATGAGACAACATCCAAACTTGCCAAAACGTAACCATCAGGTAACTTCATCTCATTGAAAACCGCCGACACCTCAAAAGAATCAAAGATTCTTATACTATTTTTCGTATATATATATATATATATAAATATATATATATATATATATATATATATATATATATATATAACTTTTTTATAATTATTAGCAATAACAGGCTTGATGAATCTCAATAAACTCGATTTTATTAAAAAGTTGACGTTTCGCCACGACATTCGTGGCTTTTCCAAAACTTTTGAAAATTTGAAATATCTTTGACATTTATTGATTTGAAAAAATTTGAATAGTTAAAAAAATACTACTATGTTTCATCAAAATTTTTCGGCTGTGGCCGTTCTCTGTTATTTATTACGTGCTATTCAGTCCAATATCAACATTCAAATCTGTTTTTATTAGATGGTAAGGGAAACCACAGAAACCTTTACCCACGTAATGTTCGAAATAGGTTCAAATTATTTTGATTTTGAAAAGTCGAAGAATAGGGTACTATTTATCTTTTTTTCAAAAATTTTTATTACGGCTGTGGTCGTCTTCAGTTATTAATTACGTGCTATTTAGTCCAATATCAACAGTCAGGTCTGTTGATATTAAATGGGAAGGGAACCACAGAAACCTTCACCCACGTAATGTACAAAATAGGTTTAAAATATTAGATTGTTGTCTTTAACAAGACATTACTTGTAATTTTGGAGATCACATGTTCTAAACTATACTTTCTCTTTAAAAAAATTATAGATGTTTAGATTTTGTCTAAGAAGATGAATTATTTTGTTTTGATTTATGTTGTTTCTTAGAAAAATTAAAGAATTAAATCTGCGTATATTGAACTTAAATGTTTTATATCTGTTGATATTGGACTGAATAGTACGTAATTAATAACTGAAGACGGCCACAGCCGTAATAAAATTTTTTGAAAAAAAGATAAATAGTACCCTATTCTTTGACTTTTCAAAATTAAAATAATTTGAACCTATTTCGAACATTACGTGGGTAAAGGTTTCTGTGGTTTCCATTACCATCTAATAATAACAGATTTGAATGTTAATATTGGACTGAATAGAACTTAATAAATAACAGAGAACGGCCACAGCCGAAAAATTTTGATGAAACATAGTAGTATTTTTTAACTATTCAAATTTTTTCAAATCAATAAATGTCAAAGAAATTTCAAATTTTCAAAACTTTTGAAAAGGCCACGACTGTCGTGGCGAAACGTCAACTTTTTAATAAAATCGTTTATTGAGAATCACCAAGCCTGTTATTGCTAATAATTATCAAAAAGTTAAAAATAGTTCACAGGCAACAACAATTCAAATAAATATATATATATATATATATATATATATATATATATATATATATATATATATATATATATATATATATATATATGAACAAAACTAAATTTGGATTTACTACGTTGATTATCACAAAATATTTTGAAAAATATAACACTGCGATTGCAATTTCTAGACCATCATCGATGATGGTCTAGTGACCGAAATTGCAATCGCAGTGTTATATTTTTCAAAATATTTTGTGATAATCAACGTAGTAAATCCAAATTTAGTTTTGTTCATCATGTTAAATTATCACGTAGTAACGACGGATTCCATCAACTATATATAAATATATATATATATATATATATATATATATATATATATATATATATATATATATATATATAGATATATATATATATATATATATATATATATATATATATATATATATATATATATATATATATATATATATATATATATATATATATATATATATATATATATATATATATATACAGGGTGGCGCATCCTATACGCGTCGGTCTCTGTAGGGAAAACAACTTGAAATTTGAATTTTTTTTCTTAATAGGGATATACAGGGCCATTAACACTACAAATTAAAAATAATTTGGATTATACAGGGTGGCCCAAAAATAGGAATTTATATCAAAGTTATGTTTTTTTAAAGGGAACACCCTATATTTGATGGTGTCTTTTGATTCCCCGGAAAAAATAAAGTGAAGTTTCAGTAATGTTTCCTATACCTATCTCTTTTCGTTTTTGAAATATTTAAAGGAATCTCAATTTATGAGCTTGAGCAACATAACCTAGTATGTCGCGGTTATTTAAAACACATCAACAGTCACCTGCGATATGCGTAGCCAAGATATCAGACTATCGAATAAAATGCAAATTTTTGCATTACATCATACAGGGTGTTCATTTAGTCTGATTGAATTCTACTTACATATGGAGTTGAATAATATTCTTATTTTAAATGGCACACCCTGTATTTAATAAGTTTAACTGATAGACATTTAAATTATCTTTCATTCCATATAAGAGTTCCCTTTACCTAAATTGGATGGATCTTTAGTAAAAAGCTGTGTTTTATTTTTAACATACGGATTTCATCATATTCTTTTCTAATCATAGTAACCATAGAGCAAATATCAGTCAAAATATGGCATTGAACAAAATAAACATTCTTATCACTTTCCAATGTTAAACAGTTTCAATGTAAACCTAAACTATAATTTTTTTAATAAAAAATAAACATTTAATGACAAAAAAATTTGAATTATTTGAAAACTACACACAAATGGAAAAGAGTAAGAAACAAATTGAAAACAAAAAATGAATCATAAAAAATGTTCAAAGTGACGCCCATCTTGTTCTAAACACAACTGACCTCGTTTTTCAAAGGATCGTTTCACTTTGAGAAGAATTTCGCCAGTTACTGTCTGAAAAGCAGCTCTTATTCTAGCTTTCATATCTTCCAGAGTAGTTGGTGGGGTGTTATAAACTATACTTTGTATGTGTCCCCATGAAAAAATCCAACGACGTCAAGTCTGGAGATCTTGGAGGCCAATTATGTGGACCACCTCTTCCGATCCATTTATTAAGAAAACGCCGGTTTAAGTATCGCCGTACTCGAAGTTGAAAATGTGCGGGGGCTCCATCCAACTGCATCCACATTTTCTGCCTAGTATCTAGAGGTACATTATCAAGGAGCCCAGATAATTTTCTCCGCAAAAATCTTAGAAATTTTCTGCCATTGAGATGACCGGTAAAAAAATAAGGACCAATAACATGTTAACCTATTATTCCTCACCACACATTCAAGGACCACCTATGCTGATGATCGAGAGTACGAAAGACGTGAGGATTTTCATCACTATAATAATGAAGGTTATGCCGATTAACGAGTCCATTATTATGAAACGTGCACTCGTCCGAAAACAGAACATTATCAAAAAAATATCTGATTCTACTTTATCCATAACCCATAAACAAAAATCGATTCTTTGTTGAAAGTCCCTTTGATACAGTTCTTGATGCAGCTGTATCTTATAAGGATGAAATTTATGTTTTTTTATTATTCGTCCAATACTTTCCCTACTTATTCTAGTTTCTCTATTAATAGCCCGATGGCTTGTGTGTGGGTTCTCTATCAGTGAGCCAATAACTCAAAATTCATTATCATGATCTCCTACAATAGGTTGAGGCTGAATAATTTTTTCATAATCTACGTTTCCGCTACCTCTAAACTGTTTTTGTAATCTTTCAAAAGCACGCCTGTCAGGTTTCTCTCGATCTGGGTATTTTTGGCCGTAAACTTTAGAAGCCAATAAACAGTTTTCATGACACTCACCAAGAACAAGCACCATATCAATTCTTTCTGCTTTAGAATAAGTTTTCATGTTTCAAATTCGATTTTTCGTACGCTTGATATCTAACTTACTAAATAGAAATTTCAAACTCGCATTCGACATTTAAATTCAATGGTCACTTTGACGGGAAAGAGTGTTTACAAAAATTAGTTGTGTTAAACATAAAAACAGATATTTACGAAAAACCATTGAATTTAGTTATAGGGAGATCTTATATGGAATGAAAGATAATTTAAATGTCTATCAGTTAAACTTATTAAATACAGGGTGTGCCATTTAAAATAAGAATATTATTCAACTCCATATGTAAGTAGAATTCAATCAGACTAAATGAACCTTGTGTACCCCTGTATGATGTAATGCAAAAATTTGCATTTTATTCGATAGTCTGATATCTTGGCTACGCATATCGCAGGTGACTGTTGATGTGTTTTAAATAACCGCGGCATACTAGGTTATGTTGCTCAAGCTCATAAATTGAGATTCCTTTAAATATTTCAAAAACGAAAAGAGATAGGTATAGGAAACATTACTGAAACTTCACTTTATTTTTTCCGGAGAATCAAAAGACACCATCAAATATAGGGTGTTCCCTTTAAAAAACATAACTTTGATATAAATTCCTATTTTTGGGCCATCCTGTATAATCCAAATTATTTTTAATTTGTAGTGTTAATGGCCCTGTATATCCCTATTAAGAAAAAAAATTCAAATTTCAAGTTGTTTTCCCTACAGAGACCGACGCGTATAGGATGCGCCACCCTGTATATATATATATATATATATATATATATATATATATATATATATATATATATATATATATATATATATATATATATATATATATATATATATATATAAAACATACGCAGCTTGTATGATAAATATCATTGGTTAATCAATTTTTCAAATAAATGTAATCTACTGAATTTAATTTCTTTAACTAATCTCAACATTTCGTCATTTACAGGTAGCTAGTAACATCACCGACACAATCAACAATAAGTTAGGCGGCGAATATGTTGAAGTCTTCCCATATTCGATATTCTACGTATTTTATGAACAATATTTAACATCGTGGAGAAATACGATCTTCAGTCTGAGCATTAGCTTGGCCGCCATATTCGTCGTTACATTCCTGCTTATGGGTTTCGACATATTTTCCTCGACTGTGGTCTTGATCACCATCCTTATGATTGTGATCAATCTCTTCGGATTGATGTATTGGTGGCACATCACCCTGAACGCCGTCTCGCTAGTCAATCTGGTCATGGCAGTTGGAATATCTGTAGAATTCTGTTCGCACTTGGTGCACACCTTCGCCACCTGCACGCAAGCTTCGAAGCCCGAGCGTGCTGCTCATGCTTTAATAAGAATAGGTATGTAAAAAGATCACTAATTGAAGTGCATGTATTGTTCACTTATTTGTTAATTAAAAAAAAAAAAAGAGGTTTATTGTCTAACAGGAGTAATCCCAATTATAAAACAGACATAGTATGGTTTACAGTTTGAATGAGTATAAGTATAACAACAGAACAATAGAACAACATACAATATACAGTGATCCATACAAATAACAATAAAATAATATATATTGTAGAATTCTAATTGACTTGGCAGTACAGAGAGTTTGAACACAATGCATATATATCACCCCTACAGGATGGATGAGGAGAGGTTGCAATTAGATTTTAGTTATACTTGCATATTAATTAACTTGTTACGAATTTTATACTTGAAGCATCTAAATGGAACAACAAAAATATCAAATTCTGAATAGAAACGATTATAAGTTTTACAAATGTTGTAAACTGGGGACTTTATTAAAACATTGATTCTTGGCAGAGGTAAATAGAAGCACATTTCGTTTCTACTACTTAGTCTCGGAACGTGAAAATCTAATTGAGATAACAAATCTGGACAGTCTATCAGATTATGAATCAATTTATAAATGAAGATACAAGCATAATATGTTCTTCTGTTTTCCAAGGATAAGAGGGAAATCTATTTAGCAACACTCTATTATCAATTCCTTGGAATGGGTATACTCCATCCAGTTTGTATGCCATGTATTTCATAAAAACTCTTTGACAAGATTCTAGTTGTTGAATATGCACATTGTATATAGGCGACCAGATTAGGGAGCCATATTCCAAACGGGATCGGACAAAAGCATTAAAAAGTGTTATAAAGCTTTCTTGATTTTGAAAGTATTTACACGTCCTGAAAATAAGTCCAAGCATTCGTTTTGCAGAAGATGTAATTTGATTAATTTGTGACGTGAAGCCGAGTTTCTGATAGAAAATGATGCCCAAATCTTTAGTTTCTGTAACTTGTTCCAATATGATGTCATTTATCGCATAGTCAAACTGTACAGAGTGGTCCAAATTGGACCTATTTCTAAAGGAGTTAGAGAAAAACTAGCCTACATGCTACGAGGTCGATTTTCGTGAGAAAATGAATGCCGAAAACCGCACATTGATATCTTGACTTGTTCGAAAGATACAAGGTGTTTTTCAATTTTTTGCATTTCTGACCCAACCCCGTAACTTGTTTATTTTTGAATATTTCTTGTTTCTGTGAAAACATTCTTCAGGCACTTTTTTAAAAGGAATCCAATGGTGTTACTAGTTTTTTATTAAAAAATATGGTTTTGAAGCTATAACATAAACTTGTATTTTTTCTTATGGACCACCCTATATTTTTTGAAATATTCGTGTTTTAAATGAAATTCTCTTTTCAATTATATATAATAGTTGCTACTTCTCTTTGAAAACATGCATTTTGTGGCTGTTTTCGAATTATTTCAGATGAATTTTCAAAATCTGGGTTGCCATGCCTGAATATGAAACAAATTACCTTAGCAACTATAGTCTATGCGTACTGTCAAACAATTTTTATGAAATGCAGTTTACTTCACAAGTTTAGTGTGCTTTTTTGAACTGAGTTTTGAACTTACTAGAATACTTATCTGCCTGTTAATTCAAAATGTATGAAAATTACGAAAAATATGATATGCTAAAGTGTTATTGGGAATCACATGAAGATGCTCAGGCTGCCAGCAATCTTTACTTTGACCGATATTCTGAAAGGAGACAACCGTTTCGGGATATGTTCACTAGATTGCAGCAAAACCTAGTTAAATACGGTTCTTTTTCAAAACCAAGGACAAAAGTTTACAAAGCCAGGAATAGAGATAAGGAGTTAGAAGAAATAACGGTTTTGGGGGAAATACAAAACCAACCCAATATTTCACTTCGCAAAATGCAGTTGAATACAGGTATTCTAAAGACTACAACAATGCGAATTCTGAAAAAAAATAAATTCAAACCGTATAGATTAAGAAAAGTTCACAAGTTACTACCAAATGACCTACAATTCCGGCTCGAATTTTGCCAATGGTATTTAGGAAAATGTGCTGAAAACCCAAACTTTGGACAGAATATCATATGGACTGATGAAGCATGCGTTAGCAGCTCTGGTATTTTTAATAGATACAATTCCTACAATTGGACTTTGGAAAATCCACATATTATAGTGGAGACACAAAATCGAGGCCGATACAGTTTCAATGTTTGGGTCGGTATTTTTCGAGGAAGGTTTATCGGTCCCTATATCTATGAGGGTAACCTTACGGCAGCGCGATATTTGGAAATATTGCAGGAAGTTGTTGAACCAATAATGGATGATTTGCCATTACAACAAATTGGAGACGTATACTTCCAACAAGACGGGGCACCGTGTCATAACGCACACATCGTAACGGCGTTTTTAAATGAAATATTTACGGACAATAATTGGCTTGGCAACCGGGGTCCTGTTCATTGGGCGGCAAGATCCCCCGATCTTACGCCTCCAGATTTTTACCTCTAGGGAAGAATAAAGGACTTCACATATAAACACCATCCTGATTCCCGAGAAGCGTTGGAAGCAGCAGTGCGACATACCTTTCGTTCAATACCTGCGATAGAATTGATTAATGCTGTCAATAATGTTAGGAAGCGAAGTCAATTATGTTTTGATTTAAATGGTGCTCAATTCGAACACATGTTGTAAATAGTTTCAAAATATTGTTGATCCTGTTATTCTATTTTTTGATTAAATTTATGCGTTATTACAAAATAGGCACTAATTCTTTTTAACAGCTGTTATGTAGAACTATTTTGTTTCATATTCAGGCATGGCAACCCAGAGTTTGAAAATTCATCTGAAATAATTCGAAAACAGCCACAAAATGCATGTTTTCAAAGAGAAGTAGCAACTATTATATATATTTGAAAAGAGAATTTCATTTCAAACACGAATATTTCAAAAAATATAGGGTGGTCCATAAGAAAAAATACAAGTTTATGTTATAGCTTCAAAACCATATTTTTTAATAAAAATCTAGTAACACCATTGGATTCCTTTTAAAAAAGTGCCTCAAGAATGTTTTCACAGAAACAAGAAATATTCAAAAGTAAACAAGTTACGGGGTTGGGTCAGAAATGCACAAAATTGAAAAACACCTTGTATCTTTCGAACAAGTCAAGATATCAATGTGCGGTTTTCGGCATTCATTTTCTCACAAAAATCGATCTCGTAGCATGCAGTTTTTCTCTAACTCCTCTAGAAATTGGTGTTTCCTATCAAAAGTGTCCAATTTGGACCACTCTGTACATTGTTGTGTTTGAGGGTGTACTTAATAAATTTACATTTTTGAATGTTCAGCGGAAGCTTGTTTAGTATGCACCACTCATGTATAGAATTAATTTCTTTCTGTAGAATAAGACAGTCCTCCGCTGCATGAATAGGTCTGAAAATCTTCAAATCGTCAGCAAAGAGTAGTATGTTACTAGAAATATTTGAATTGATATCATTTATAAACAGAGAGAACAAAAGAGGAGCCAGATTACTTCCTTGAGGAGCGCCACTAGATGGCGTAAATTCGAGCGATTTATGTCCTTTGTATTCAACAAATAGCGTACGATTCCGAAGATAAGACCGCAATAAGCGCAACAGTGGACCCCCGAAACCAACATAACTCAGTTTATCTAATAGAACTTGATGGTTCAATTTATCGAAGGCCTTCGAGAAGTCCGTATAAACTGTATCAATCTGCAGCTGATTATCTAGAGCAGTGCTGACAGTTTGTGTGAAGCACATGAGATTCGTTATTGTTGACCGTTTGCTGATAAAACCATGTTGACATAGAGTTATACTATTTCTCACCTCAGGAAAAATTTTGTTATACAGGCACATTTCAAAGACCTTTGCAAAGTTGGACAGAATTGTTATGGGTCGATAGTTTAGAATATTATTTGTAGCCCCTGATTTCAATATTGGACATATTTTAGATACTTTCCATCTATCGGGAAAACATCCTGTCTTTAATTCCATGTTGAAAATTAATTGAAGTGGCCTTGCAAGAATGTATGCACAGTCTTTTACTAGAAAGCTTGGAATTTTGTCATCTCCAGCTGTGAATTTTGGCTTCAGTTTTTTAAGTGAATTTATTGTTATTGTGGGAAAATTAGTTGGTTTTTTTGAGAGGTTAAAATCATCACCATCAGAAGGAACATACACACTCTCAAAGTATTCAGCAAATGCATTCACTATTTCAGTAGGGGTTTTCAGTTCTCTATCATTTAAGAATAAAACATTCGGAATTCTTGAAGTGCCTTTTTTACTATGCATATAGGTCCAAAACGTGGAGGGATCAGTTCTGATCGAGTTTTCAGCTTTCTGTTTATACTCCTTGTAGGCTTGTGATATTTTGGTTTTTATTGACTTACGAAGATTTCTAAATTCATCACATGTAGCTTCTGAATAGTTTGATTTCAAAAATTGAAACAATCTATCCTTCCGTTTGATCTCACTAATGATATCCTTGCTGAACCAGGGTGGATATTTACTAGTAAAATTCGGTCTAAGAGGAACACATTGGTCCAACATTGAATAAATTATCGCATAAAAAGTGTCCACTGCCGAGTTAACTTCGGTACAACTTTCAATAATATATTATATATATTATTAATATTTCTTGTATAGTCTGTCCAGCGACCGTTGGCGTGTACGTCACCAATTGTATATGACGTCGATCGTGAACACTGTTGCCAGACGTAATAAATAATCTTAAATCTAAATAGCTAAACCAATTTTCAACAAAATGAGATATCTTGCATGTTTGACATGGTGGGGATTTTTAGCGGTAAATTCAAATTGACCATTATTCCCTACCAGAAGTGTATATCTATATGGAATCCATATTCATCGATCGATGAATCAAACTTAATCACAAAATCTTCTAGGTTACTCGGCGACTGTCAAACGTGAAATGCCGATTACCGGCGCGTTGGTCGAGAGGGTCCGACGACATTGCAAATTTTTCAATTAAATGACAACTTAACAAACATTCAACTTATTTTCATTACTCGGAATGTTAGTTTTTCTTGAGGGATTCGTACGATTTGATATGTTAAGAACAGAATATTTGTCGAAATGGATGATCCGGTCACTATCCTGAAATAAGGAGTCTAGCAGTTGAAAAAGAGATCGAAATAACCGCTGTTAGAATACCAAAACAAAATCTCATTGTGGTGGTGCTTTATCGTCCTCCTTGCGGAAACTATTCATCCTTGTTGAGAGTTGTTGGACAAGCTCTCGACATATGTTTTGAGAACCACTGCAATGGTCGTATTTTATTCGCTGGTGACTTTAATGTGAATTTTACCCAATATTCAAACGAAAGAGAGAAATTAGTGGAGGTATTTCAAACTTATGACATGAAATATATCTTTCATGACCCATCTCGGATAGGACAGAAGTCCTCAACTTGTATAGATAATATATTTGCCAATTTCAACCATGAAGATTGTATAAAGAAAACATTCGATCCACATCTTTCTGATCATCGTGCTCAGGTGCTAAAGGCCCCCAGTACATGTACTAGGCCTAAGGAAAACATGTTTAGGACAATGAGAAAATTTGATGAAAAGCAAATCCTTTCGTTCATAAACAAAATAAAACAGGAGAATTGGGCTATATTATACACACAAGACGCAGAGGAACAATATACAAAATTTCATGAAAGACTTTCTGAAGTTTTCAGTTCATCATTTCCAGAAACCAAAGTTGAGATTGTTGAACGCAAAAATTATACATCTTCAAAGAAAATAAGAGATTTAAAAAATAAGTTGGAAGCAGCAAAAACAATTTATGCAGTTAAGAAGAACCAGGATAGTAGGGAATTGTGTGAAAAGCTCAAAAGGTTATTGAGGGATGCAATTGAAGATTCGGTCAGAACAAAAAATGTAGCTAAAATCGACAAAGCTGACAATAAAATACAGGAAATGTGGAAGCTGATACAAAAGGAGGTACATGGCAAAAAGAAACCAAACGGCATTGGAGAGGACAAAAGTTCAAGAGAAATTAACATTACAGCCAAGGATCTGATTGATTACTTCACAGAAGGAGGCAAAAAGGCAGACCCGGACTTGGCGACTGCTACCGGACTACTCCGGGGCAGTAAGTCGATTCATTCACAATCACTGTTTCTCTTTCCTGTCACTGATACTGAAATAAATGTAATATCAAATACATTGAAAAGTAAGCATTCAAAAGATTTTCATGGAATGACAACAACCTTGCTCAAACGTACTATTCCTTATATCAGTGGACATTTATGTAAAATTTTTAATGATTGTATTGATCAGGGTATATTTCCTTCTAAATTGAAAACAGCCTTGATCACGCCAATACATAAAAAAGGGGATAAAGAGGACTGTTCCAACTATAGGCCCAAAGCCATTTTACCGGCATTTTCTAAAATTTTCGAGACAATCCTTAAGAATCGCTTGATAGACTATCTGGCGAAGAAATCACACCTACATTCTGGCCAGCATGGTTTCAGAAAATCGAAATCAACAGTAACCGCTATGATAGACGTACTTGAAAGTATCATTGATGCATTCAACAACTGCGAAGATGTAGAAATGATCTGTATAGACCTGAGTAACGCTTTTGATAGTGTGAATCATGGCCTATTACTAGAAAAATTGCACTACTATGGTATAAGAGGAAAGGCACTTGAACTGTTCAAATCTTACGTTTCCGACAGACACCAGGCTGTGAGATGGAATGGGGAGGTGTCTGACCTGCAAGAGGTGGGATGTGGCGTGCCTCAGGGCTCAGTTCTCGGCCCGGTATTATTCATCCTCTTCATTAATGATATTTTCGACAACATTCCAGCCTACAAAACATGTGCATATGCAGACGATACTTCCATTCTCAACAGATCAACATCCAAATCTAGTTTACACGAGAAGACAAAAACTAGCGAAGCTAGTGCCCAAACTTGGTTTTCGGCCAACGGTTTGTTCATGAATGCTTCAAAAACCCAAAGAATCGTTTTCACTAGCAAAAGGAATGTAAACACGTCCATATCATATTTGGGGGTTAAGAAAAATTTCCAATATTAATATTGCTAGGCTAGCATACTTCTCGTCATTCCATGGTTTAGCAGTGTATGGAATCATGTTGTGGGGCCATAGTCCTGATGCGGAAAAAGTTCTTCTTCTGCAAAAGAAAGCTTTACGAGCTATATTCCAGCTGAAAAGTACAGATAGCTGTAGAGATGTCTTTAGAAATGAAAGGATACTTACAATGACAGCAGTATTCATTCTAACATGTGTTACCTACGTTCATGAAAATCAGAACAAATTCCCTAAGAACTGCACCTTTCATAGACATAACACACGTAAAAAAAATAACTTCTCACTTCCTTCAGCTAGAATAAAGAAAACTCAGCAGGGACCAAATCACACCTGTCTGAAGCTATACAACAGACTTCCAGATGAAATAAAACAATTAAACCAGACAGCTTTCAGGCGAAGAGTGAGGAACCTACTTTTAGAGAGAACTATTTACAAGTTGAGTGATTTTTTAGAAAGTTGATTTTATTTTTACTTGATGAACTAAGATTTTAACTCGTGTTTCTGAAGTTTCTGTCTCATATACAAAGATTTTATTTATGTTTGAACCAGCGTGTATATATTTACATATATATTTTATTATTGTATTAATTTGTTGTGGATTCTATTTGTATTGTCTGACGGGTCATGGAATTTTGTTGATGGCATATTATTTGTACATATTTTCTGAATACTCCTGTATCAAGATATGTTATGTTATGTGCAAATAAATTATTATTATTATTATCGCCATATAACTACTTTTTCAGAAAATTACTTACGACAGATATGAATTTTGACCATTTCGAATTTTATTTATTTGGGTAGGCAGCCTTGCGTCGTTATTTGCGCATGACTGTGACGTACACGCCAACTTAGACTGGACAGACTATAGTACAGGTAGTTGTGTAATTTGATTTTAAAGGGTCATAAGATATGATTACTTCTCCCCTACTTTTTCCAACTGAGAAACTTTTTATCCATGCCAGTGCATTTTGGGAAAAAGGAATTAGTTAAGATTGAGTTTCATGCGTTGAAGTGAATATGATAATGAAAAGATGCTTGAATATCTTTATACAATGTAGGTATTTATGCTATGCATACCATTTGAACATTAGTAATACTGAAGGAATAAATTTGTGAAACAGGATCCAATCATAGTTTTTCTAAGTGGTAACCGGTAATATTTTATACATACTAGTGAATGAATTATTAGTTTCAATTTAATTTGGTAGTAATATAAGTCTGCTTTCATCCTAACATATCATTTTCAAAATAGGCGGTGACACTTTTGGAATAACTTCTACAGAGGAAATACTTATATTCAATTTTATCCATGTTCTTGTTGTTATTATTATATCGAAACAAATACGCTGGCTTGCTTTCTGTTAATGTGTGCTGATTCACTAAAATAAAAAACTAACGCAATCATCTGCCAATTTATTTTTTATTTGCTCAATCCATATATGAAATACAGTGGCGGCTCGTGAGGTGTTGGTTTAAGGAGGCTACCAGAGGTGTTAAAAATACGCCATAGGCGAAAATTTTTAGGATTTCAAGGTCAACCGCCTTATAATTTAAAGAAAATCAAAGTACAACAAGCACCCTTAAATATTAAATAGGTACCTATTCGAGGAATTAATCAATTGTTGCCCAGCAAGAACCAAGGGGGAGGTGAGACTTTTTTCTTGCCAGAAATAAAATAGGCCCCTCCCAAAAATAGATTAGAATAAAATTCTTGTCATAAAAGTCAAAAAAACAACAAAATAAAATAATGAAATATACATTTAGACCTAAACAAAAAAATTTAAATAAATTCTTTGGTATAGACATCTATTTTTTTATAGATATAATAAAAACATTGTCTTTTCGATAATAAAAATTCGGCTTTTTCAGGCCAAAATAAGCTATAATCCGAAATTTCAAGAAAATCGGGGCAGTCTGTTGTATTATCGATAATTACCATAATTCCTGCATAGATGCCAGTGCCAAACAGAGACATTTTCCCTAGTAAAAAGTAAACACTGCCAACAAAATAATTTATTTTTAACCTGTGATCCGGTAAGCCAAGGATATCTCTCATAATTTCTGATATTAAAATCGCGATTCTGCTACGCTGCACCAAATTGTTTAATTCCGGGGTAGGTCGCAGTGTTTTTATTAAAACTTTATCGTTTTAACTTAGTGCACTAAAGTTATGGGATAACAAATATTTCACTAAGTCACCATTGAAATTTTTAAAATTAACTTTAGTAACCGAACTCATTTTAAGAACAATACGCCAATAAAATAAATTAAAACCGACGAAACTGTTTTCGTCCACGACTAGTGACAACGTCCAACGGTCCATGTCCAACGAATTCACTCGATTTTACTCGAAAGCCTATAGTTGTGATTGGTCGACATTGTGTGAGACTTAGGTGCAATCGGTGTTGCCATTTACATGTGTTTTCCTTTTCTATTGCAATATTCGCACTGTTGTTTGCTTCTCTGTGGCAGGCATAATGAACGTTGAAAATATACCTTTTTAAGCCTCTGCAGCGTTGCCACAAATCTTGAAATGAATGAAATGCAGTAAATGTAAATACCTTCTATCGTAATTAATAAATTATATTATATAATGTAGGTTGAAAGGAAGGTAGGTGCATAAAATAATATGATTTTGATTAATATGAATATGCGGAATGCTGACTGGTCAATATAATATAATAGTGATACACGAAATATTATTGAGGAGGAGGCTTAGCCGCCTTCGAATAGCCGCCCCTGATGAAACATTTCATACTTCACGAAATATTTGCATTTTGGATTAATTTTGTATATTGTATAAGCTGGAAAATGGAACAGAGGCTATTGGGGTTATGAAAGTATCTGAATAAATTGAATTATATATATATATATATATATATATATTTATATATATATATTTTTATATATATATATATATATATATATATATATATATATATATATATATATATATATATATATATATATATATATATATATATATATATATCTGTGTGTGTGTGTGTTTGTGTATTAATTTATTTATTATTTCTTTTTCAGGAAGCTCCATATTCTCTGGAATAACGCTGACTAAATTTGGTGGAATCATAGTATTAGGGTTTGCAAAATCCCAAATCTTCAAAGTATTCTACTTCAGAATGTACCTAGGTATAGTACTATTTGGTGCTGCCCATGGTCTGGTATTCCTACCAGTACTTCTTAGTTATATGGGTG
>JARQZK010000764.1:557500-565000 GCA_030704885.1 Cynegetis impunctata
TATATATATATATATATATATATATATATATATATATATATATATATATATATATATATATATATATATAAATATATATATACATATACATGTAGAATACAAAATAACTTTTCCTGTTCGACTGCTGTGATATTTCGAATCTTCCAGTGTTGTTTTACGAATACTGCTTTGTGAAGTGTAAGGGAAAAGTCACTAAGCCGTATTTTATGAAGGTTTATAGTAAATGAAATGGAACGCTGTTGGAAATTTAAATTATTTCAGTCGAGAGAAAGGATTCATCTCAAATATATGATATTTCTATCATTTATACTGCCTTCATTTCGTCTCAATTTCTGGACTAACGGTCGGTCATCAATATCATGTCGACTATTGCACAAATAGCTGCATTTCGCTGTATATATCGGCTTGCTAGATTTCGTACATGTTCGTTATTACTTACCATATTTTTATATTATTTTTCATGCAGGCCCACCAGTAAATAGGGAAAGATTAGCGAAAAAAAGAAATTTCAATGGCGACCAGTTCCAGGAGACTGAATTGAGCAGAGTAAGAATTTCATATTTTTAACAGTAGTAGGATTTTAGTAGTTTGTTTTATGTTTCTTTAATCTTTCTGTCCTTTTCTATTTTCCTTTTCAATTGGTGGAGTGAGATGGGACTGCTTTAAAATAGGTCTATATTATTCCTTAAATAAATTCGCCTATGCTAAATAGAACATCGAGTAAGAGTGAATTACACTCTTTGAATTACATTTTTACAAATTTTAGATCGATCACGAATAAGTCTAGTATAGGGTATCAACAGCAATAAATAAATATTGTTATATCGAATAACATAAAGTTCTTTTGAGAAAAGAAATAAAAACACTTGTTTTTAGGAGACTCAAAAAGAACTTTTTACATTGTGACGTACGTTCTCCAGAGCTTTTTCGGAAAATGTTCTGAAAAATCCTAGGACAGATTTAACATACGTCACATTCAATAATTTCTTGTATTGATCTCTTAAAAAGCTTTTTTAAATGTATACTATTAAAAAGTAAACCCCGATACGTGTTACGCCCATGCCTGTCCTGGTCGAACGGTACGCCTATGCCGCGCCCGGTCATTGAGCCTTGCCACCATCTCGAATCTGGAGATCGTGCGGTCTCGTCTAGTTACTACGACCTCATTGAGCCTCGTCTCGCCGAAAGATCTCGATCGAAGGTAACGCCGTCCAATGATCGGTTCGAAAGGAGGTCTCGTGACACGAAATACGAAAATAGTTCTTAAGGGTCTAGAACGGAGCCATTTTCACGCTCGTCGGCGAAATATCAAACTTGAAAGACTCGATATCGAAAATTGGCGCGGACGGAAACGGGACATAGCCTAAGCTCTAAAACAACATTTTCGGCGTCCGTTTATCGGCCGTTCTCCTTATCTCGGCTCCAACAAAGAGGTCCATTAGGTGTATATATATATATATATATATATATATATATATATATATATATATATATATATATATATATATAAAATATATATATATATATATATATATATATATATATATATATATATATATATATATATATATATATATATATATATATATATATATATATATATATATATATATATAATTATTCATTCGAATTGTTGTTGCTTGTGAACTATTTCTCCAGATTCGAGATGGTGGCCTTGTCACCATCGAGAATGGGCCACGGCATAGGCGTACCGTTCGACCGGGACAGGCATGAGCGTAACACGTATCGGGGTTTACTTTTTAATAGTATACATTTAAAAAATTTTTAAGAGATCAATACAAAAAATTATTGAATGTGACGTATGTTCCATCTATCCTAGGATTTTTCAGAACATCTCAAGCTCTGGAGAACGTATGTCACAATGTAAAAAGTTTTAATAAAGCCACGAATGTCGTGGCGAAACGTCAACTTTTTAATAAAATCGAGTTTTTTGAGATTCAACAAGCCTGTTATTGCTAATAATTATCAAGAGATTATATATATATATATATATATATATATATATATATATATATATATATATATATATATATATATATATATATATATATATATATATATATATATATATATATATATATATATATATATATATATATATATATATATATATATATATAATATAATCAGTTGTTCAGAGTAAGTAATATATTTGTTTTTTTTTGTTAATTTACAATTTTTTATGTTAAATCGTTTGAAGGTTAGGAAATTTTAATATTTACAAATAACATGTGGCATATTAATTTTTCACTCGTCATTTGAGAATTTAATATACTTTTCATCATAAAATATAGAATAATAATATTTCGAAATTTCTTGTTTATTAGATTTCAGTGGAGTTCCTCTTTCTGCGTTGTACAGGGTTGTTTCAAAATCGTGATTTTACCATTATATACAAAAATGATGTGAAGTGATTTTTTTCAAATGGATCACACTATAAATTATCAAATATTCTAATAGAAAATTATCCATTTGAAATGGTATGTTTTGATAACTGAGATTGAAATCTCGCACATCACTTGGTGAAACATCATAAAGAATAAAGTTTTAACTTTAAAATGAAACACACTTGGCTTAAGTTTCATTATATTATCTCATTCACTTCTCTATTTTTTGCGTTCTTCTATTAGTTCTCATAGCAATTTCAATGTCAAATTGATTTTTATTTTTGTACAAATTTATGGTGCTATCTTGAAAATTTGTCTCCAATTCAATGTTACAGTGCAGCTCACTTTTATCAATTTCAGGAAGTTATGTTCAGTAACAACAGAGCATAACTTTCTTTCACTTCAGAATAAAACAAAGCTGGAAATAAAGTAATCTTATCCAACTTCTTTATTTTCTATGTAATACTTATAGGTTTGTGAATGTAGAATATCACTATAATAATAGCAAACTCATAACACATATTGATCAATTTATTCATTTCTAGACATATGTTCGGCGCAAAAGTTACTGTATTTCATATAACAAAGGTTCTGATTTTATTCAATAATCTTTCAATTGACAAATTACTATATGATCAGACAATTTATTTAAAATGAACTGAGTTTCATTGATTTCTTCATTATTTGATTGCAAACTTTTTATTTAATATATTTTACTGACTTTTAATTCATAGTTTCTGTTTTTTTTAAAATAGGAAGTAGAGCTCAGAAATTTGAAATTTCAACGTAGGCTTAGCTGAAGAAAATCCAGGCAGTGTCGTGTTGAATTTATTCTGTGATATTTAAGTTATTGAGGAATCTCTTATTTATTACAATTTCTAATCTATTGAATAAGCTTTCATTATATTATTTTTATTTGCTTATCGTTTCCTGATTGCTTTAAACGTGGTCAGGTGTCTGCTTTCAAACCGTTTTTTTGAATATTTTTATTTTTTCTGTTCTTGTTGAACGCCAAAAGTTGTAATACATTTGTATATAAGAATATGTATGGGTGAATTTGATAATAAATAAATATGATATTTACACAAATTATTCGAAATTGTTACGTGTCTTCTCTTTTACTAACTGTTATATACAATACTTAATCTGAATTGAAGTTGTCATCGAACAACGAAACGAGTGGTTCAATATAAAATGATCCAATAATTCTGAAATTCAATCGTCTTATGTAGTCTAAAATTGTGTTTGAATTTTGAGAAAAAAGTTTTCGGCTGAATGAAGATATTCAATATACTAAGCCTTTATTTGCAAATATATATATATATATATATATATATATATATATATATAAATATATATATATATATATATATATATATATATAAATATATATATATATATATATATATATATATATATATATATATATATATATATATATATATATATATATATATATATATATATATATATATATATATATATATATATATATATATGTGGGTTTGTATACCAGTTCGTATTCAGTATTGCGATATAACATCAAATAAATTGTACTAAATTGAACGAACAGTCAGTATATTTTTAGATTTTTATTTGTGAAAGAAAAAAATCCATAGAAGTTGAATCTCTGGATTTCAATTTTGGAGGAAATATTTTTACAAACTCATAACGAACTCATAGACGGTCTGGAACAAGAAGAAAATAGGGACCTCATGATATTGCCGTCCATACATATATATATATATATATATATATATATATATATATATATATATATATATATATATATATAAATAAATATAAATATAGATAAATAATTAATAATGTATAAGAATAAGGATTAGCAAGAAATTGTTTACAAATTTTTTTTTGTGATATGCGAAAGACCATTTGCTTGAAAATTCAGTGGTACCGCAATCTTATACAATTGAAGAAAAATAGTGAATAGAAACAAAGTTAATTGTTTCTCATTTATATTTTACCTAATAAAATTTCGATGTAAATGTTCAAAAACAGAATGTAGCAACGAATTCATGTAACTTATTCAACTTATATTAAATTATTCGTTTTTATAAATATAAATTCTTCAGTAATATATCTATACTAGAAGTAGTACAATATTTACAAGTACATTTTTCATATTACTTTCACTAGGAGGAAAGATCTTACCTATTATTAAACATAAATTTTTATCATGACCGTTTAGTCAACCCTTAACAAAGTCTTAATATTTATTCCACATTATATTTATTCACTACAATAGGTATATTTTCAAAATCTAAACACTGATTTTCTTAAATTTTCATTATGTAGACCATTGACCTGGCATAGAAATTAGTATAAATACTAAAAAATTTGAAGTATTTTTCATGATTTATGATATATTCTAATAAAACATTGATAATTTTCAATTCTATTTCGTTCTTGTTCTGAATTATTTTTCAGCATACTTTCCCTTCTTTAATGATAAGACTAACTGAGATTATTTGAATTTGTTCAACAATGTATTTTCATTTATAGGTTGTCAGACTTTCATTGCCTGTATAAAATACAGCGTATATTATCTCTGTTTTCTATTAAACTATACTGCTATATTTTATTCATGTGATGGATAACTGACTAACTTCTTATTATCGCTGTCAGAAAAATCGATATTCTTGATTTCTTACACTTATGTTTTGAAAAATTATTTTTTCAGACTATTGTTCGATCAGTGATTTTTTTAAAATTTATCACATCCTAATTGCAGGTTCTGTTTGATATTGCCTTCATAGATGGGTAGAACCTTGTTTGCAACAACAATTTATATCAGATATATATACAAGAAATGAAAGGGTAGGTCTTTAACTTTCAGCTTTTGCGCTATTGAATTCCTATTCTACTCAACTCGCCAAAGTATTTCAATTCGTCTTATAAATCATATCTCACCTAGTTAGTATTCTTCGGCACGATATTCATTAAAGCACTGCTTACTTTGAAAATAATGAACAGGTAAATGCAAAACTGTAGTTTATTTAAACAAGTGTTTATTTATGCAGAGCAGCCTATTATCAAGAACATCTATCATATTGATCCTGATTTCCAAGTGCCATATTTTTAAATTTTGTGAAAGTTTGTAGTTATAGTCCGTAATAAATGTAATGAGACTTTGTGTCCCTCTCAAATCGTGTTGAAATAACTTCTAGGTTATATAACAAGAATTTATTTCTACATGTTTCTCTCGGAAAAAAATCCGTTAATTATAATAGTTTTCAGCTAGTTGTATGTGCGCTAGTTTCTCACAAGCATCACAATTCTCCTCGTAGTCGTTTTTGATGTTTATTTTCGGTTATATGATCATTGGGGAAGTTTTGTAAGGTAAGGTAGTCTTCAATCTCTATTCAGTTCCCTTATACTTCTTCAAGCCCCGTGTGTTCTTAATCCATTTGTACACCCAAAAACGATCTTCAAATCGACATTTCTGATCATAAATTCAGTCATGATTGTTATATTCTGGATGAATAATATACATGATATACCTGCTCCAATGACTTCCGGCTCCTTTTCTACAATTTCGTGTAGATTATTAACTAACATCTTGTCGATGTGCTCCATTGACACCAATAGTGGTTAGTTTGCATCAACATCATTGAATTATTTCAATTATTATTCTACTCATTTTAGCTTATATTCAAACACATACTCAACGTTTAACCGGTTTTAATGTGGTGTTCAAGTGTTCAAAATTAAACAAGGTTGAAAATTTTTCCATCCCAATAGACTATCCCAACTGAAACTACTACTCTTTCAGAAGCTTGCTTCTGGGTGCGATAAAGACCTTTCCTCTTGCGTCAACGAGAACTCGAATTTCATCGGATGTATAGTTGTTTTTTGATGCTGCGTACAACTTTATAATATTTGAATGGTGGTGTCGTATGCTGGCGACAACTTTAATTTCTTTGTATTTAATATATTATACAGCAATATTAGGTTTTTGCTGAACACAATTCTATCGTGCAGACATCTAAGTGAATCTATTTAAAAGAAAAAATTATGATATCCCAATGGAGCACACAAAACTAGCAAAACATGTAACGCAACACTCAGAAAAACAAATATAGCACAGAATAAAACGCTACAAATTCCTCACAAATTAAAAAGTTGGTCACAAACATAAGGACAGAATAGTTCGTCAGTGTAACATTATTGTGCTTTCCGAATTAGTAAACCTAATATTTTAGGATTTGTTCAAGTGAAGAATCTACGATCATATTTCAAGCTAACCCTTTTTCACTGACACACATTCGAAGTAACGCTCTAATCTACAGTTTAATACTTCAAATACTTTTTGATGAATAAATCAACATCATCAAAAGGTGCTGATAATCAACTATTCTTTCTCTCCACACAAATACAAGCATTAGAATGTTGCTTAGGCCGCTTTTCTATCCCCACATTGCACATTCTGCTTATACTAATAGATGACGATTATATAAAGAAAAATTTTTGGTCAGTTACCAAGTTACAGAATCAAAAACGTACCAGCTTTCAACAAGAGTCTTCAGAAGTCTCCAACTTAATGCAAGGGCTCATCACTATGCCGAAGAATCATTCATCACAAGGAAAAATTCAGCTGTGATTTTACAATCCATAACAAGATAACTCTGCCCCACTTTCTTACTACATTGTTCTTCCTTTTTTACCAAGAACGAGAAAATATAATAAACACTTATCATCGAAATATATGAGATACATGTTATTAAGATAATCATTATGAAATTTTATTACAATTTATCGAAGCATATTGAAATATTCAACATGAGAACTCAATTCTTTGAAATTTTTAGAAACGGATCCTCTCAATAACTATGTTTTAATAGAAAACAAATTATTACTCATGAAATAAGTAAACAAGCACAGTTGTTATGTGGTAATATTATCGATAGACTGTTTCATGTTTGTGTTTTTACAAAATACCCAGAGAAAAATTCAAAAGTCGTTTGTTCAAGCTAACATATTATGTTTTCACATAAAATGGCTCTGTATTGATGAAATGTTTACCTCTCTTCTTTCAAAAGTATCATTAGTGTTTATTTATTTGATCTAAATT